>JAVTVY010050034.1:0-22465 GCA_036873755.1 Hanleya hanleyi | reverse complement strand
CTTATTTTCCGTTAAATATCCTTCCTGCAGACATTTCCTTGACTTTTCGTTTGCTTGTTAAGATATCTGGCAAGGCTTTGGTGCAAGCCTCCCATTGAATGGTAATATCATGCACAAGACTGTAGCAGATCCTTCGTCAACTATATTACACCAAATTGATCCCAGATATCCATAGTACTTTCGTGCTGTTATTTTTCCTCAAGAGACTTTTCTGCTTGTACCACAGCTCGTGTACAGAAGGAGGTTCTACACAATTATTTTTTTCAAATTACTTGTTTCGGTTGGGATCATTTGTCGGCAATATATACTATTCCTTATGTGCATTTAGCACTTTTTATTCTTTGACTAAATTTGTACGCCTAAACAGTAATGTTGTCGGCCTTTCAATCAGATCCCGCTAAGATACTTTGCGGATTATTTCTATTTTATCAGGTTTGGGAGACCCCGCTCTCTAAAATGGAGGTAAAAAGGTCATTTTTGCTCAGTAACCTTTGATCCCTTCTAATAAACAATGCCCCAAAACTTCAGCCGCATTAAGCTATCTATTGTTCAAGCCCCATGGGGGGGGGGTGCTGATCAACCGAAATTATCTTGTTTAATGTACAATTTACTTCCCCGAGACACAGAACAGGGTGTTTATCAACACTAGTGGATAGCAAATGTCAAATTAATATTTCAACAATGTGGAATGAACAATATTTGGTTGTCCCAGTCTTTTCCAAGTATACACGTCATGAAAATAACATTGAAATACGCCTGAGAGATCAATTCAATCAAAGCTGACACGAATCTATTTCCCTGTCCTCCAAAGGTACCTTTTATCAAGTGCTTAAAGAAACTTTACATCTCGAAAAATATTTAGTAACACTACCCTCCAAATTCAGAATCCTATTCACAAAATTCCGTACTTCGAACCATAGACTCCCTATTGAGACAGGAAGATGGGAAAATATAGCAAGAAATGGCAGAACCTGTAAATTATGTACCAGTGGATCTATTGGAGATGAATTTCATTATGTACTTCAATGTTCTTGTTTTTACAAACGATCGAAAACTGTTCATTCACCAATATTTCACTAATAACCCTCTTGTTTTCAAACTCAAAGTTATTTTCTGTTGTGTAAGCCACAGCTTATAAAGATAAGTAAATTTCTGGACACTGTTATCGAAACATTCTAAATTATGAACACATACTGTATGTAGCATGCTGAGAAATATAGAATTAACCAGAATTATATACATATTCCCTTGGTAAATTATACATATATATATTTCAATAAGAAAAATAACGAAAAAACCTTCTCAACTTTCTACATCATTATATTCCGACTGCAGTTTCGAACGTAATGTTCTTTTCAAGGAATACTGTTTTCAAATGACAGACTGGTATATATACAAATACAGGGCACAACGGTCGCTAGACGACGTGCCTGGCTTAAGCAAGCAGTGACTTGATAACATGCTGACATTAATAGAAACAGTTGGTCACAATAAACATGAAAAGAGAGATTAAAAGGGATAATTCAAACGAGTACAATACATGCAGTAAAGAATAATCAAAATCAAACATAATTGGTTTCGAAGCAGAGGTGGGTATTTTCAGGATATGACATGCTTCAACAGTTTGATAAATACGTACATGTATTGCATGAAATCTAATTTCACAAAGCTGTTAAACAAACAAAATAACAAATATATTCAAGGTCTATGTGATCCGTTTAATTCGGAACCATACCTTTCTATAAACATCGTTTCTTTAACATCCAATAAGGCTTGATTCTCATTTAGTACTTTGTAAAAAGGGAAAACTTTAAAAGAAGGGGTCAAATGTATGGCACACTGTCTGATGTGTCGGCTGACAGGGAGATGACAATGGTTTTCATTATTAATCTGTTGCCTGTGAACAGTTAATCTAGATCTTAAATCTGTGGTTTGACCGATATACTGTTTTCCACAGCCCTGACAAATCAGTGCGTATACAACATATTTACTGTCACATGACATGTTGAATTTAACCTCAAACACAGAATTTGTGTCATTGAATTTAATGCTAGGTCCTTCTAGTATATGGATGCATGCGCCACATTTCGATCGGTTACATTTCGCGATCCGTGCATCTAACTGGCTTTCCGAAAAACGAGCTTTTGTAAGAATATTCTTAAGATTTGGGGCTTGTCTCTTGCTATTAATAAAAGATGAATTGTTAACAATATCTTTCATTTTAGCACTATTGTTTAGAATAGGTAACGTGTTTAGCACTATCGGGAAAATGTTATTATTATTCGGGTTGTGTGTAGTGACGAGAGGTATAACATTTCTGTTTGTGGCTTTAGCAGATGACTGACGAAGTTCGCTTACGGGCTGGGCAGATGCTTTCCTTAATCCCTTATCAATAAGGCCCTCTGGGTAACCTCGAGAGATTAAAGAGGTTTTCAGCTCAGTTAGCCGTAGCGCCCGAATACTGGGATCTAACACGATAGTGCAGATTCGGCGTGCCAAAGTGTAGGGAATATTTCCTCTGGTGTGTCTGGGATGGTTGGAATGAAAGTGGAGATATAGTTGTGTGTCCGTTGGTTTTCTTTAGATGTCTGTGGTTATAGTTTCCTCAGATTTCAAAATAAGAATATCTAAAAATGGAATGCTCTCGTCACTTGTTTCCATAGTGAAAGAAATCTGAGGATGAAGGGAATTCAGAATGTCATGCAATGACTCAAGTGAACCATTTTCAAGGGGCCAAAAAATGAAGCAATCGTCAAGATATCTACGCCAGTTTTCTTTGAATATCTGGCCAAAATTATCTCCATAAGAGGTGTTTGTCTTGGCATATAGGGTCAGCTCCAGGTAACCCATAACCAGAGTTGCGTAAACAGGTGCCACTTTGGTTCCCATAGCCGTACCAAGGACTTGCATGTAGAAACGATCATTAAAACAGAACGAGTTGTTGTTCAAAATGAATTCCAAGCTATCTAAGATAAAATCCTTCTTAAAACGACTATGGAGCGTTGCAGGGAAATTATCGAGTCAGTACTTGACGGCTTCAAGGCCTAGGCTATGCGGAATGTTACTGTATAGACTATTTACATCAAATGTAGCCATTTTAGTTCCAGAGTTCACCTGATCTGGTAGGCCGTTTAAGAAATCCAAACTATCTCTTACATAACTTTTGACATGGTTGATAAAAGGTCGTAGAAGGATATCTGTTAAATGGCTTATTCTTTGAGTCGGGGAAGATGGTCCGGCTATAATAGGTCTGAATTTAAGGTCACGGGGACGGGGAATTGTAACGTGTTCCGATTTTTGAATTTGGATAGCCTGTTTTATTTCTTCAGACTTGTGAATCTTAGGGAGACCGTAAAAGTTACTGCTATTAGATTCAAATTTGGTCAAATAACCTATTTCCTTTTTAGTTAAAATGGTTTCGTGCTTCCTAACATGTTTGCGAAGATTCGTTAATATTTGGTTGTCTGGGTTAGAATCTTCTTCCTTGTATGTGTTTTTGTCGTTAATCATTTCCAGAATTTTCTCTTTATAATAATCTCTATCCATTATGACAACGGCTTTACCTTTATCAGCCTCTTTGATAATTAAATCCGGGTTTGATAAAAGATTCTTGATAGCAGATTTCTGGTGTGATGATATGTTTGACCGCGTATTCGATGAAGATGTTAAAGGGATGTTATTCAAATTGTCTATGAATAATTCCAAGTGATCATCATCGCTGGTACGGGGTCGAAAAGTAGACAAATTTCTAACTAATGATTCATCATCATAATTACTGGAGTTATGCATTAATTCGCACATTCTAAGCTTTTTGCTAAAAGCTCGGATATCTTTGGATAGATCATCCGGATTTGGCGCAGGGGTAGGGGTGAAGTCTAAACCCAGCTTGAGTATATTAATTTGCTCATCAGTTAAGGTTAATGAAGATAAATTAATTACCTTAGGAACCGGTTGTTTTGATACCGGTTCCTCTTCCGTGGACCGCGGTTCCCTAAAAAACGATTATTGTCAGAATAGGATTGTTCAGTGTTATTTGAATTGACTGATCCATTCCTGAATTGTCCAATAAACACCGTGCCTCTTGGGTGGTCCAGATGATTGACACCTGGAGGTACAGGGTTGGAACTTGGTGAAGAGGTATGCCGATATGGTCTTCTTCCTCGATTAGTTGTGGGTCGTTCAGGGGCTGGTCTTCGAACTGGTCTCCTAGTGTATCTCGGGCCTGTTTTATGTGACTCCCAGGTCGAATCACTTTCCCGTGTTCGCTCTCTCCGCGGATATTTCAATATATACACATTATAATGTCCTTCTGTGTAGCCGCAATTTCCATGAGAATGTGCCTCATACACCACAATATAGTGGTCTGAGTGTAATAAAGTAAGTCAGTCAGTCAGTCAGCCGAAGGGGGGTCCATGCTCCCCGGATCGTTTTTGAAAATTTCGACGTGAAATGACACGTTCTGGCACATTTTCACAGGATATTTCTGACTTTTGAGAAAATAGATTTTCACTGATTTTAAAGCATGAAACGAGTTTCTGAATTGGAACATATATTCCTGAGAGTTTTAAATCTCAATTTAGTAAAATGGTACCTTCCGGTGCATTTTGATGGAATACTTTCACTTCAAAGAACTTTGGTAGAGCGGTAAAAATAAAAATGCAAGGGGGATCCGGGGGTGTACTCCACCGGAAATTTAAAAAAAATCTAGATGCGAAATGGTTCATTCTGACGCATTTGAGAGCATATTTCTATGATTGATGTGAAAGCATGAACATATTTTTTTGAAGTGGGAATTATATTTTCGTTATCCCCGGGATTGTTTAAATTTAGATTTAGTAAAAATGGTGCGTTCGGTTGCATAATGACAGAATGGTTACTTCCAAGGACTATGTAGAGTTGTATATAAATGTATAGAAAAATACTTTAAGCGGAGCTTATTTTTGTGCTCCTAATAGCATACGGACTAGAATATTAAATCCTGGACCTAATCGGGACAGGGGCCTTCTGTTTCTCGAGATTATTTTCAAACTCTATGTGTAAAATGGTGTATTTTGTCAGCATTTGTTAGCGTTGTGAAACCTTTCAGAAACCTTTGTGCGCACCTCCGAAGCCCCCACCCCTGTCTACGGGCCTGTATTTCTCGGACGGTAATGTACATCACGTTTCTCGAGCTGAGAAATCGTCGTGTCCCGCTCTAGAACGTGTAACATTTGTATAATATTCAATAAGTTAATTACTTTGATTAATCAGCAATGGGCTTCGTTAAACGTACTATAGAATTTTAGTGTCCTATCAGTTGATTACGTAAAGGTGATAGACAACGGGGATGATCTCTATATAACCCAGTTTCCATAAGTTCGTCTTCAGTCAAAGCCAAAGAACTACAAGACAACTCGTTGTGATGATAGAGGTTGATGTTGTATTACTTCTGCATCATAACATAGACATTGGTACAGCAAATCAAAGATATCCTGAAAACGTCCGTACAGATTGAAGCCACGATGTTATTGCTCGATTATTGTAATATAACTCGAACTTTAAATAGAGCTGAGCAAACAAGTACTTAAACACAGCCTGGTACGAAACTCTAATTTCCCAGGACTCAAACACTTAATTAGAGACGCTACCGGAATGACCACTTGCTCGCTGTTCATTAACTAAGCACAGCTGTGGACTCTTTCAATCACCCTGCTACTGTACAAACACTTATCTATTGCTTAATCCACATTTACATTTAACAGAAGACAATTGTATATATACGCGTTTCTATAATACGCCGCGTGAATCAAACTATATTTGAGAGTACAATTAAATCTTAAAGTGCTAACCACTTGGTCTAACAGACACTGTATTAATTATCAGATATCTCACTGATCTGTGTTTCCTCGACCACTTCAATTATAAACGGCGGTTTGTAAGCCGTCAGAACTTCCTGGCTTCCGCTCAATTAGTAGAGATATGCTCCCAAACTCCAACATACTATAGTGTATGAAATTACATGTACGACTAAACCGTGAATTGATATTATCATACATTTTCCAAAACTGATTAGAGCAAAAGTAAAATCAACAAGATACATATATGATCAGAATATTCATTATCTCATTCCATATTTTACATACCTCCGTTACCACAAGTTAATTGTTCTCCCAATGACAATTAACTCATATATATCCATCAATATATAGCAAATATCATATGGTATCATGCCGGAAAAATGACTTATAATAGATCGGTTACAATTTAAAAATCAAAAACAGATACATCAGATACCAACGAATAAAAATGAAAAGATTAATTGACATGTTCCAAATGTTATAATAGCAAGACAAACAAAAGCAAAATTATCAAATCATGAATCAAAACTAGATTAAAATAAGTCATTAAAAGGATGGTCAGGGAAATATGAAACCAAGTAAATGTCCTTAAGGCGTGCACTCCTTTAACATTCACTTGAAATTTCACATACCTTCCGAATGTCCATTCTGCAGAATGTCATTCAACTCAGTTTTCCAATATAATATCAACCGCAGGTTGGGGAAAATCAAATCCACAGGCCGGCCGGACCTGGGACAAAACCGCCATAGGCGTGTTAACACCAGATGATACAGAAGTTTGCTCTAGAGTCTTCGAAAAACAATCAAAACAAGAAATACAAGAAAAGTTACACAACTTGAAACGTTTCATAATACGTAAAACAACAAATAACAGTATGCATACAAACAAAATTGAACCAAAAACGTACGTCAAAATCTCGGAAAACGACACAGTGGACCCGTATTCTAACTCCACTGGTCGTAACGGCTTAAGGGGCACATATTTCACCTTACGAAGGTCATGCCAGGGTGTAAGTTTTAGCGAGGTTAGTATGTTAGACTCATTCAGAATGGTAGGTATGTCGACAGGTGGTAAGGAAACGACAGTTGCTAGCAAAGAAACCATTTGAGTCATCACTTTCACCTGACTTAACTTCCAATCCACACCACTAAAAGTACAATTATTAGGACTTAGCAAATAGAGTCCTGCACCTAGAGTGTGTGTCATCGTAGGAACACCGTCACAATGTTCTTGAATATTTTCTCCAAATGTCTGCACAATAAATTCACCTGGGGCAAGTTCAAATATCTTACTGGTTGTATCGTTAGTTTGACTCAACTGAACCAGACATAGATCACTAGTGACATTTGATAAGATACTCACAATACAAGGTATATGCTGTGATGCCATCATGGCGTTGCCATAACAAACCTTCGGTGTACGTCCCATACACCGTGCAGGGTGGAAGTACCAACCTGTCCGCGTATTTAACCCAATATGTTCCGCGGATAACATGACTTTCATTAACTGACCGGGGGCACGTAAGGGCATAGCCCATGACCTTATATTATATTCGACATAGGCACCATTGTCAACAAGTGGGAGAGTGGCCACGTAATGCAGAGAATCGACACCATCATGTAGCCACAGCGATTGCACAAGTACATGTTGATAATACCATAGGTATGGTTCAATAAGTTGAACTCCTATTGGTAACAGGTTTTGTACTTTTCGCAACTCCAATGATGGAAATAATTCCTCCGTCAGTCTACCCAATTCCACGGAGGCGTACTGTCGTTGGTATTGTAAACGGGCTTCATTGTACGTTTGCATAGTTAATTCCATGGCATCCAAGATATGGTTAAACTTTAATACGAGGAGAATACGTCGCCACATCTGTACCTGCGACGCTCTAACTGACTGAGTGAAATCATTTAGATATTGCGTAACGTTAATCATAGCATTTGAAAGTTGATTAATTCGATCGCGATTAAGTGCAATCTCATCAAAGGCGTGATGTACTCCAGACGCAAGTTCATTTGCAAAATGAGCTATGCCATGGGCGGCCGTTAACGTGGTTTGTACCAGTTCTCTTAACTTATTAACATCCCGGGTCGTTGCTATGCCAAACAAGGCGGATCCAATTTCACCCACCACATCTAGAAACGCCCTTCGAAATCGACGGGGAGATGTACGGTCGATATCAGCTTGTTCGACCTGAACCGCAAGATGCTGGAATCGATGTAACCAAGGTAACATGTCGGAACGTTCAATATACTGGTGATCAAACGAGACGTTAACCATACGATAAAGTTCTTGGACATGTGCATGAAAATTCTCAGGGAATACTGGTGGCGTAATAGTCACAACAACTGTCCACTCAGCCTTAACCAAACTAATAGGGACCTGTCCAGTAACAAGGATGCCATTCCGCAGTGGGGTTATAGCAGTCCATCCCAATGGGACCGTAATAGCCAAAACATATACTACGAGCAACATGATCCCTGTCATAGCCACTGATATCGAAAAGTGTACGTACGACGGTGTTTATTTCTGATTATAGGAGAACTCAGGGCTGGAGGTTTGCGCTTGCGCAAATAATAACCATGCGGTGAGTCGTCCATTTAATTCGATGAGTCTGGCTCATTGGGGGTCTCCTCGTCCATATCAGACGACGTGTCATCCGCATTAGGCGGATCTTCTACATCAGGCACTTGACTTTCATTATTAATTGCCGTATCATCGGGAATTTCAAGTGTATTAGGAGACTGACTGGTAGATTCATCATTCGGAGAGGGGGAGGAGTTTGACAACTGCCTATCATGCGACGTGGGCGTCTCAACTTGCTCGGGAGCTACGTTAAACTGGCGTTCTGCTCTGTTCAGACTCTGCCGCGTACCTATCTCAGGGTTACGACGGGGGCGTGGCTGAACATTATCCCAAACAATCTGAGGATCGACAACTCGAAGCTTAGAGACATTAACTACTCTAGTTTTCCCTGACCTCTGGTGTCGAATATGGGCTACCGGCCCGTTAATCTTAAATATTTCATACTGTGGATCACACTGAGCTGTCAGTTTGATTCGCTCATCTGCATGAACAACCACAGAGTCGCCCGCCTTGAACACGCCCTCCCGTGCTCGGTGATTAATTTGTTCACGATGGTACAATCGTGATTTTTCAGTCGCTTCACGTGCTTTGTGAAGTGCATTGCTCACATGACTTAAACGGTCACTAAGATCTTGTGAAGCATCTACAGGTAGGGAGAACGGTAAACGTGCACGACGCCCATACGTTAAATAAAAGGGCGTGTACGTAGTTGTGGCATGTCTTGTGTTGCGATAAGCTAACAAGGCTGAACTGAGTTCACTTTCCCAATGTCGAGACTGATTATTGACCAACTTCTGGAGAATTTCCTTAAGGGTTCGATTGAAACGTTCAGTTTTGTCGTTAGTTTGAGGATGATACGGAGTCGTGCGCCTGTGATCTATTCCTAGCAACTTGAATTTTTCTCTCAACTCATTAGAATTGAATTCCTTTCCCAGATCGGTAATCACGATCTCTGGAATTCCATGTCTAGAACAGTATTCTTCCAGAAATTTATCCTCCACATTTTCAGCTGTTTTCGAACGTATAGGAAAAGCTTCCGCCCAAGCTGAATAATGATCTACTATCGTCAAGATGTAGGAATGGCCTTTATTTGATCGAGTCAGTGGACCGATCAAATCCATACCAACAATCTGACCTGGATATTTTGGCATGGGCATTTCGGTGTACTTTGGGCGACTACGCACCCGTCTATTTACCTGACAAGTTGCACAACGGTCCAACATACGCATAATGTCTTTGCGCATGCCCTTCCAAACGAATGCATCTCGGACTAGACCTAAGGTCTTATAGAGTCCTTGGTGACCTGCGCGAAGGTGTGCTTGCTCCATTACCTGGTTACGAAACCTGGTCGGCAAGATCACACGGGGATATTCAGCATCAGCTGCCGAGGGACATCTCGTGGAATAGACTATCTCATTATGCACCATATGTTCCTCTGATGGAACAGTAAATAGAGTGGGGAACTCCCGTTTTTGTTCCTGGCGAAGTGTCACTTCATCAACGCCATATACCGATATTGGCACGTACGGTAGGACACCCTCAGGTACCTCAGGTATAATGTAATCATTAGTATCAAATGTTGCAACTTCATAAGGAGTTCGAATTCTTGAAAGCATGTCTGCTCGGACATTCTTGCTTCCTTTGATGTATTCAATCTTACACCCATACTCAGCTATCAAAACTGCCCATCGTTGAACTTTGGTGTTCCTAACTTCACCAAGAAAGAGACTTTTCAACGGTTTATGATCAGTGTAAACAACAAATTCTGCTCCATAGAGGTATGGCCTTAGCTTTTTCAATGCATAGACTACAGAATATCCTTCTTTTTCTATGACAGGCCAATTCAACTGGCTATCTTTTAAGGTGGCCGACACATACTGTATGACCCGGTCAACACCTTGCTCATCTTCTTGCACTAAAATTGCACCTACTGCATAGCTGGATGCATCAGTAAACAATTTGTATGGCTTCTGTGGGTTTGGATAGGCTAGTACACTATCACTGCATAAGAGGCGTTTCACCTCATCAAATGCATTCTGCTGGGGCTGACCCCATTTGAACCTCACATGCTTCCGTGTCAAGGACACGAGAGGCTCTACCAGGTTAGCATAGTTGGGGACACATGCACGATAATATCCTGACATGCCAAGAATAGAACGTACTTCCTCTACAGAAGTGGGAGGGAACAT
Source organism: Hanleya hanleyi (assembly GCA_036873755.1). NCBI lineage: Eukaryota > Metazoa > Mollusca > Polyplacophora > Lepidopleurida > Hanleyidae > Hanleya > Hanleya hanleyi. The sequence goes on along the minus strand of JAVTVY010050034.1, from coordinate 11,849 downwards.
GTCACGGATAGCTTGAATTTTCTGATCTTGTGGGGAAATACCATGCTGTGAAATGTGATACCCCAATAAATCTACTGACCTAGCCGCAAAGACACACTTCTTTCTTTTGAGTTGTAAATTATACTCTAATAACCGTTCCAAGACTAGTTTTAGATGATAAGCATGCTCAGTTTCATTGCGTGAGTATATAACAATGTCGTCGACATACACAACAACAAACTTACCGACATAATCTCGAAAAATGTCATTCATGGCTCTTTGGAAAACCGCACCTGAGTTACAAAATCCAAATGGCATGGAATTCCATTCAAATAAACCTTCTGAGCAGGTAAATGCAGTTTTTTCAATGTCCTGAGGTGAGACAGGTATTTGCCAATATCCGGACTTGAGGTCTAGAGTTGTGAACACAGATGCACCACGCAGAGAGTCAAAAATGTCTGAAATCAAAGGTAATGGATAACTGTCCTTACGTGTTACAGAGTTCAATTTCCTGTAATCGATGGCGAACCTGATCGTTCCATCCTTCTTCGGTACCAGTGTGATAGGTGACGCCCAAGGTGATGAAGATGGTCGTATAACACCTGCCTGTAACATCTCCTTTATTTGGTCCTTGACAACATGCTGTTTCATCAAAGGCATTCTGTACGCACGCTGCCTGATAGGGGGGTGATCTCCAGTAGGTATGGTACACTGCACTCTCGGGTGTCTCCCTGCACCTGGTTTCTTCGACACGTCGAAAACATCTTGGTATTCGTGTAGCACATCATCGATCTCCCTGTTTCCCGTGGTTTCGTATACACTTCCTGCAGCGTCGATACCTCCCAGTTGTCCAGTCGACATTAATTTGTATAATCGACCGAACCATCGCATATGACTTTTTGGATAGTCCAATTGAGCTTTTCCAATATGTAAGGCATCAGACCCCAAAATACATTGATGAAACATCTCCGGAACCACAACAATCGGTACAGGAGACGCGTTTAGAAATTTGACTTCAGTTTGTCCCAAAACCTTCAGAGGCTGCTCATTCACAGCATATATTATACCAGTTTTCTTAAGTGGTCCCTTCCCAGATAGTTTGTGCCACACATCAGCACGTAGTAGTGACGTTGACGCCCCCGTGTCAATCAGTGCAGTAATAGTTTGTCCATCTAACTTTAATTGGGCCGAGAACCTCCCTGGAATGATCGTGCGCTCGGCCCTCTGCCGTTTCCCGCCTGCTCATGAGTTGTTTGGAAGCGTGGACTAGGTGGATTACGACATACCGCCATTCTGTGTCCGGTCTGCTCGCATCTCCAACAAGTGATTGGTTGTCTCTGACTGGCACGTCTCGGACCATTGTTTCGTGTAATTGGCAGTCGCTGATCACTCCGGGCTCGCATCGTGGTAGTTTCCTGCTGTCGGCGTTGATCACATTCCAACCGGCTCAATCGATTGTTCACTAATTTCTGATGTGCCTCTATGACACCTCGGTTCTGTCGGATTTCCTCTAAACATCTCTCGACAGGGTCCTGAGAAGCGTCAACTTCCATCGGCACTGCTTCGTCTAAGTTCATAGTAGATAGTAAGTCTAATCGAGATGCTTGATCCTCGATATAGGTCATAGCCGCATTTACATCTTCGGCCCGTTTGTTCATCACAATTTTGCGTGCCAACTGCTTATCCTGTAGTGACCTGATATAAGCACGAAGTATGACACGTTTCGAGTCGTCATTTACATCAGGATATGCACGTCTCGCCAAGTCCCGAAATCGCCTATTGTATGTATACACAGTTTCTCCTGGTCTCTGGTGAATCGATTCTAATTCACATTTTAACCTCTCATCTTCATTTGTGGATACAAATGCCGTTACCACATGTTGCCTAATTGTTTGCCAAGTTACGGTGGCATTGTCCTTGTCCTCAAGAAATAAATCGATCTCCCTTCGGAGACCTCCGGCTGTCGTCCATATCGCCAAATGTGCTGGACTCCCATTGATGTCTCGAACATCCCGTATCGCCGTGTTGCATTCTTCTAACCAGTCGCGCACTTCGGCCGGAATGAGTCCATCACATTTACGAATAGCCGCAACGTGATTTCGTAATCTCTCACGTTGTACTCGTGATTGTTCATGAGCTGAATTGTCAGCACGCACGGCGTTTACTAGTGTTGTTACGCCCTGTGCTATGGCCTGCAGATCTTGCACTCGCACGGCCTGATCTGCCATACCTGTCTTGCCTTGTAGTGTCTCGTCGGGGTCGCCAATATAGAATTTTAGTGTCCTATCAGTTGATTACGTAAAGGTGATAGACACGGGGATGATCTCTATATAACCCGGTTTCCGCAAGTTCGTCTTCAGTCAAAGCCAAAGAACTACAAGACAACTCGTTGTGATGATAGAGGTTGATGTTGTATTACTTCTGCATCATAACATAGACATTGGTACAGCAAATCAAAGATATCCTGAAAACGTCCGTACAGATTGAAGCCACGATGTTATTGCTCGAATCATTGTGAAATTACATCGAATTTTATACAGTAAAACAAATAAGCACTTGAACCAGAGGCTGGTACAAAACCCTCAACTCCAGGATTTGTAACAATTAATTAGGGACCTGCCGGATTGACCACTTGCTCGCTGTTCATTAACTAAGCCAGCTGTGGACTCTTTCAATCACCCTGCTACTGTACAAATACTTATCTATTGCTTATTCCACATTTAACATTTAACAGAAGACAATTGTATATATACGCGTTTCTATAATACGCCGCGTGAATCAAACTATATTTGAGAGTACAATTAAATCTTGAAGTGCTAACCACTTGGTCTAACAGACACTGTATTAATTATCAGATATCTCACTGATCTGTGTTTCCTCGACCACTTCAATTATAAACGGCGGTTTGTAAGCCGTCAGAGCTTCCTGGCTTCCGCTCAATTAGTGGAGATATGCTCCCAAACTCCAACATACTATAGTGTATGAAATTACATGTACGACTAAACCGTGAAATGATATTATCATACATTTTCCAAAACTGATTAGAGCAAATGTAAAATCAACAAGATACATATATGATCAGAATATTCATTATCTCATTCCATATTTTACAATGTGTTTATCCCTTATGAATTGTATAATACACACACATTTTAGTTTTAATATTTGGTCTCCTTTAACTATGCAGCCACTTCAGATTTAATCTGCAATCGCCCATTGTCTACCTAGCTCAGAGGATTAGTAGGTTACAATATACCAACTCCATGTTTAGATTACCGTTTATATACCTGACGTGACCGCTCACGGAGCACCCATTGTGATATGATTGTTTTGATGACATTTTTTGCTTGCTATCCATTTGTGTATATACGCGCGTCTTTGCCATGTAGTTCATTAGCTTTGAAAAAAGTTGAAAGTATATCCAATGAAGCGTCAGCTCCACAGCAATAAAGAAGTCGTTATCCATAGAATAACCATGTTATATACGTCTACTGTTGGACAGATCACTTAAATGGGAAGCTAGCCCATCGCTAGATTCACGTTTGGTGTAGGTCTATATTCGTCATATGAAAGAATGATCTTTCACGAAATAGTTGTAATATAATTGAACTATTGAGAAAACGATTATTGACGATCACCGACCACTGCAGTCACTGTTGAACAAAATGACTGTGGGTTACCAACATCTAGGCCTTTGTTAACATTGAATCCCTGTTTAAATGAAGTGGCTATGATATATCCAGGAAAATGATATTAGAATTTGCATCCTGTTTCGAGCTAGCATTATTGATAAATTAACAGAAGTGGCAAGATAACCGGTTTAAAACTCTTTGCGGTAAGCGTGATTGAAGCGTCTTGAATCGACAGATTTTTGTTCTGTAGGTTGCATGCCAAAATGTCTTCCATATTCGTGGACAACAAAATACTCTTCCTAAAGGTCGATTGAATTTTCCATTGCTATGGGTCCGGTGATCTGATGCAATAGCTTTATGCCCGTTTTAAAAAGTTTTTGACGGACGCAGCGACTCTTCACAGCCACCAAACTCTCTGCAGAAAATATAGGGTAAAGAAAGAAGGGATTTTTTTTTTGCCTGATAGGGCCGGAACGAATGGAGACATAACACTTGACTAGTTACTTTCTCTTCCCAATATAAAGCGTCAGTGTTTCAATACCCTTTAAAAATGAAAACAGCACCGACTCATTGGAATTCACTGGAATTTAATAGGGAAACAGCTTTTGTAACCCCAACGTTACAGATTTAAAACTGATTTCACCAAAATGTTATGTTGATGAAAATAATCACAGCAGCTGGTAGTTTTGCTGGAGGAGGAGGAGTCATTCATCAGTTCTGCGGTTGTGCAGCTTATCCATTCCAGCAAAACGTATAGTAGTCTATATAACAAACTAATGCGTATTTCACTGTAAACGTGGCATAACAAAACGTAAATATAACAGTGAGCTATTATCGTGGAAGTTACTATCGAGATGGGGCATTGAAACGGATTGACCAGCCCTCTTTCACTAGAAAACTTCTGCTTGCCACTAGGCCATGCTGCCCGGCTCAACAACGGTGTCTTGGGTTCTTCCTTGATGAGCTTATCGACATAGCTTTGTTTGAGGCTGAGCTCTGGTTTATGTTCTATTTTCACAACTTCGGTTCCATGTATAGCTGCTTTACTTTTATTTCAGCCTTTGAAATGTAACTGTTACTAGTCTGCATAACACAATTCACACTGAATTTTCTGTAAGCTGAATAGTACCAGATAAGCACATTCCGATTTATTGATGTTATGAATCGGTAAGTCAGCCGACTTGGGTTCTTTTTGGGTCCCGTGGATTGTTTTGTTCTGTTATTTACAGGTTTACTTCTCTCTCTTGCGGTGAGCAGGTTTTGAACGGATTACTTTGTTACCCCGGAAAGTTTCCCTTTTGGTGTTAGTTTACCAGTGTACTGACAATGGTGACGGATACTCTAGATAACAACTTGGAAATTCACAGGCACACAGAATGTTTATCAGTAATAAAAATCTTACAAAACAGAATAGGTCTGCTGCCATCCTTGGAAAATTGAACCCTGTTTTTTGTATTTACAGAATTATAAGCGCTAAACATTACCTCACATCCGCGAATGTATTTGAGTTAATGAAATATTACAATTGCAACAAATTATAAGACTGATAGTAAGAGGCACTAATCAGTTGAGTCCTAATTTATGAAGATGCAAATAACACAATATTTAAGCGACTTTCGTGAAATAGAATTGCATATCACAGATGCAAAGAATATTAAAAAAATGAGATTTAACTAAATCTGTCCCTAAAGCGGAAAGGGCCCGATATATTTCGCGGTCTCTAAGGCTAGATTGCTGATACTTGCCATACCATATTTTTAGGTCAAACTCCACTAGGAAATGTAAAAATAAATCAGTGACGTCAGTTAAAAAAAACTCGTTATATATGTGTTTTTTTCGCATAAACTGCATGATAAATTAGTAAATAACAATCTGATGTGAAATAAAACAGCCTTTGTTCACTTTTCCTCGCAGAAAAGTTTCAAAGTTTAGGCTTTTGCAAAATAACTTATAAAATGGGTTGTCCTTTTGAAGAACAATTTTATACAATCTCAAAAGCTTCTTGTTTTATAAGGTTTTCCATCTTATTTCCTTTTGTTGTTATAATGTGGGTTCCAACCTTGTCACAACGTCCTTGAAAGAAAGATAATCCATATTTGTTTAACAATTTCAGCCATAATTCACCGAAGGGGTTGTTGTCGAGTTTCATCGCTCTCCTCGTACGTAGTAGGATAGGCAGGTGGTAGCTATATAGATACCATAGGGCCTAGTCTCTTAGGTTTGAATTAGACTGCCGTCAGAAGCTTAGGATTTTGCTTAGGGTTAGGATTTTTTTTTTAAATATTCAGGATAGGATTTACTTATTTTTTTATTAGGAGTTGCGCTCGAAACCCGACAATGACCCAATTTGGTGATCACAAAAACGTCACCTTTCTGTAATATGACCAGTTTAATGGGGTTTGTGCACGGCCACATTAAGTTGGTTGACAATTCAGTCCCTGGTGATTCTTGGGGATTTATGCAAAATTATAATTTGTGGCAGTTCTGGAACTACGGGATTACTGTAAACATAATCAAATGGACCAGTGGTTCAGGCGACAAAAACAGTTATCGCCATTCACTCCCAACCAGTTTAACACAGTCCTGGAATTTGAATTTATGACCCCCCCCCCCCCCCCCTTTGCAATTTTTCTGCCCAATCTCCCGAACGACAAAGTTGCGAGAGCTGACACACCGTGTTTGGGTAATTTTGAATCTATTTGCATATCCCCAAGATCGTGGATGAATACAAAATCCACGATGAAAAGTGAAAAAAAGCCATTTCATTTCACATCAGATTAGTATTCACAAATTTACCATGCAGTTTTTGCTGAGAAATTACATCAATACAGAATTCTAAAACTAGTACAAACAAATGCTTTTTTAGAAAATGACGTCAATGCGACGTCATCATGCTGCTATCTTGGATTATATTTACATTGTGGTAACTTTCAGCTTACTAGCTACGGTTTTAAAAAATAATTACGGGTAGGGGTCAAAATGAATCAACGGGCCTGTGCATGTTCCAAAAAGCCAAGACCAGATAGTGTTAATGTCCTATCTTGCGGATCAATGCTCGTCAATACGTAATGCTCGGATTCCGATCTTTTTAGTTACAGTCGTCAAATCCGACGTTCAATATTCAGTCGTCCGAAAAATAATTACCGCGGAGATAATCTAATACCTTTTCGTCGTACTACCGTTAACATCAAGCCCAAGTTTGCACAAAATAAACGTTTAAATAGCCTACAAAGCAATTTCCAAGTTGAATTATGGTGTATATCTCAGTCACGTGTATCCAATAAAAAAATTCGTCACATCTGTTTGGTAACTTTTGCATAACAACAATAACAACAATCCCGGTAAACGATATAGTGGCCAATAATAATAATCATCATAACAACAACAACAATACCTGTAAGCGATATAGTGGCCAATAATAATAATCATCATCATAATCATGTTAACAACAACAGCAACAATACCCGTAAACCAACCAACCAACCAATAATAATAATCATCATAATCATCATAACAACAACAACAATTCCAGTGAAAGATATAGTGGCCAATAATAATAATAATCATCATAACAAACAACAACAATACCCGTACACTGATATAGTGGAAGGCATTATTTTGCGAAAAGTACAAATAACATTGATCAATCATTCTCGCCGTGTCTTCTATTGGAAATCTTTGGATTTTTTCAACGGTTTGCACCTTTCGTGACCGGTAAACTTTTGCGACCGGTACAGTCTGCGAGCTTTTCCCGAATTAGCGAGGAGATTAATTGTGTTGGCCGGTATCAACCAGGAACAGAAGTCTGTCAACCAATCGGTACCATTCGAATTACAAGGACATGATGGCGGTTTGTGAACCAGTCAACCGGTAACCTTAAACAGCGATATGGAACTACCAACTAGCCAGTATTCCGACAAGGAATTATGGACCAGCCAGTCGTTGTTTAGACTATGATAATTCTAGAACTTGATGTGAAACTGCTGATTCATGAATATTATGTTATTGAGATGAGAAACCATTTCAACTGAAAACAATAACTGAATAACTGACCAGAACTAACACCTACACTGCTAAGCTACATCAGTGGCGGCGTCGGTGCAGCTACTGATGATGGCACCCGGTGATCAGTGGTCGGTGATTACCAATTCTTTCCTATTCGATATTCTAAAAATATAGAAATCACAATTTGGTATTGATTGTACCCCCTCCACGTGAAGCCATTTCTACATAAGAATATATTTTTTTCAGAGAAAAATTTTACTTGTAAAAATACCCAATTGTTTTTTTTTTAATGAATATGTTAAGTAACTACATGTATTACAGGCCAAATTGGTGTGGGCATTTTCTATTCGATAACATCTTGGGCAGCCTACCTCTTTTAAACGATTAGCTATTGTGTTAATTATATAATTATAAAAAGAATTATTGTACATGTTCACTGTATTTCTTTCGTTTGATTTTATCTGATGTGTGCTTTAGCCCCCGTCCGATACTCACCGTACGATATAGACGTTGTTCGCCGATCCGCTCCTGGTTGATTTAGGTCAACTAACCAGAACCCGTCCAACCACAATAATGATCCACAAAGTATAACCAACGTCAGTACTGCTGAAAATTAATTGCAAGCCAACCAACCGTTATCATGGAACGATGACATCTATCAACTAAGAAATGCCATTGTGTGAACAATTGTGATAACCTCGGATGATGAGACCTACCAACCAACCAACCAATCGATGATATCGGAGAATAGGATCCAACTAACCATTACCAGGTATAGCCAAGGGCATTTTTACAATGATAGCTTATTATTCAATCGAGCATTTCACGGTATCGTTTGCAACGTGTCTGCCTGTCCCAATACCCGGATTTGATGAGCTACTCTCGTTTGAATATTCTTGGTTTACTTTCTTACGCTTTTCTTCGCTGGATATCAGTTTCTTCAGTGGCTTCTTTCTTGTTTTTCATTTGGTGTCTCCGTTTTCTGTTGCTATTTCAAAATCTGGTGTGCCCTTGCTGCTTCATTTTTTGGAGCTGATATGCCCCAAATGCCATTAACAAACTTTCTATCCTGTCTTCGGAACAACAAAAAATGAGGGACCGCCGTAAATTTGTAGCTTATCATATTGGGGGTATTTTTGAGCCTATTTGCATGATACCCCGAGCACAGCATCATAAGACAATTCAAAATGGCGGCCATGTTGAGCACCAGAACAGTGCTCTTTTCGTCATTTATCTTAAACATTTCTGCTTTTCTGGGTGGAAAATCGGGCAAAACTATTTCACTTCAACTCAGACTATTACTTTCGAATTTATCATGCATATTTTCCGGAGAATTGACATGAATAAAATTAAGCGAAAATCGACCAAAAATATACTTGAAAATTGCGTCACTGTGACGTCATCACCATGTTTACATTTTCTTTTAGAGCTTGACCCAAGGGTATAGTATGAGTTTCGGCACCCCTAGCTCATATGACAAGAACAATATTTGGGAGGAGGAAATGCCCACCAGGCCTGGACAGGTCCAAAGAAACGCCCAGGCAAGATGAGGTTAAGCTACATCAGTGGTCACGTTGGTCCAGTGACGTCTGACGAAACCCAGTGACCGGTGGTCGGCGAATTGTTAACAACTGCATTCTAAGCATATAGAAATGGGAATTTCGTATAATAAAAAAAATAAGACGTTCAGTCAAACCTAATTATTTCTTTCAATTAAGTTGATAATTCAATAATTATTTCTGGTCAAATGAACTTTGACACTTTCTTTTGGGTGACATCTTGGCGAACAACCGGTAAATTGTGAAAAACTCTTTCTAGTGATCTTTTATTGTATTAGGTTTTTAAATAATTACCTGTATATATTTATGAAAATTTGGAATTATTTGGTCTATTCATTGTATTTTTCTTTTCATTGAATATTTTCTGATGTGTTCATTAGCTATATATTTCCGTTTTGTTCTCGTCCAATACTGACCGTACGAAAAAGATGAATTGTGTTTAAACTTCAGCTGATGGTCGAAGCCTGCAAACCAAGCAGTAATAGTGCAACCAAAATTACATGCTGAATAACCAACCGGTATCCTCGGACAACGATGAACTATCAACTAACCAGCGCCAGGACTATTCTGTGAATTGTGGGCCAACCAACCGTTAATGTTGAAGGAAGGGGACTATCAACTACGAAGTGCCAAGGCCTGTGCTGAAGTGTATGAACCAGCCAACCGGTAAAATCCGATGATGAAGCCTACCAAACAACCGGAAGAGAATGGCATCTGGTAACCAACCTTTGCCAGGTATATAGTAACGGGCAGTTTACAATGGTAGCGTATTGTTAATCTTCACATATACGTACCCGAAAGCGCTATTTATGATATTCCAACATCTTGGGGTTTTCCAACAAAGTGTCATTGTGTCAATCTTGTATGTCCATTCTGATAACAGTAACTCACGATATTCCTACCTGTTACAAAAAAAAGTTTGACCATAATAATTTTTTATATCACAGAACTGACGATCAACCAACCACAACATAGGACAATGACGCGGTCTACCAGCTACGCTTACAGTGGCGTGACTCCTGCTGAAAATGAGTTGTGGACCGGCCGACCAACCACCCACCCTGTAGGACCGATGAGGTCGATCAACCAGCCCATAGTGAACCCTTAACATAAATCAGAACAAAATGAATTACGATGAAATGTGATCCGATCAACTTAGGTGACTTGGAAACAGGGATGTTGCATAGCGGTTTTCTGCTCATAATTTATACCTTCAACCTCGAGCTTCTGTCGCCAACCTTGAAACAGGCTGGGTTTCCATCTTTTAAGTAAAAGGCGTCTGCTGGCATTGTATTTTACACGTTCTGTTCAGATTTATGTTCACGCGCAAAGATGTCGGTCGTTTTTTCCATGTGACTATGGACTCGTTAATTGTTATCATAGGATTACCATCGAGGAAGGGAATGGTGTAATTCGTTACCAGAATATTTGGACCTCTCCAATGAACATTTGACACATGAACATGTGTGCTACATTGTTAATTTTAGGATCAAGGAAATGCATTGTGAAAAGATACACCTTGTAGCCCAATACAACGTGTTACAGGAGATATCAGCCATGTTATGGTACATCACCAACACGTGGACCTCTCCAATGAACATTTAACACATGAACATGTTTGCTACATTGTTAATTTTAGGATCAAGGAAATGCATTGTGAAAAGATACACCTTGCAGCCCAATACAACGTGTTGCAGGAGATATCAGCCATGTTATGATATATCACCAACATTTGGACCTCTCCAATGAACATTTGATACATATCTGTTACATTGTTAATTTTAGGATCAAATAAATGCATTGTAAAAAATACACCTTGCAGCTCAATACAACGTGTTACAGGAGATATCAGCCATATGGGTCGTTGTATAGTTGTTGATGTCGATTGCTGACTTGAAAAACAGTGCTTGAGGGAAAAGGCACTTAGGGATGGAGTTTAGGGTTATGGCTATGTATAGCGGAAGGATTAGTTTTTAGCATTAGTTTCAATCATGTCAGCTGACGGGTAAGGATGGTGGTAGATGTTAGGCTTTATGTAAGGATATGGATTGGGATTAGCTCAGGGATTGACTTAGGGCTTAGCTTAGGGATCAGCACTTGGGATTCAGTGTTAACAATTTACCTCAATGCCTGACAACGACTCCATGGCAATATCAGTATCACTTTGTAACATTGACCTGTAAAGGTGTCCTGTATGAATCTATTGCCAACATACCTCATGAATCTACTGTACTTGTAGATTGACATATCACTAATAAATTGAAATAATAAATGTAATACATGTACATGGTCAAACGGATTAGTTTTATCACTAATTCCAATCTGATTTGAGAGGATTGGGAATTAGGGACAAGATTCAATCTATTACATTGGATTTCAAATTAGTTGGGACAATATTGTACCAATTACCGTTTGTATTTGTATGCTCAAATCATTGGGCTGATGACATGGACTGTCCCAGGTGCCACGGTGGACGCTGACTTGGCGAAGGTTCAAAGGGAAATGTTTTATTTGTTTTTTAATGCAGAGTTAAGCAGGTGGGAAAATATGTTTTAATACAGAACTTCTCCAAGATACTAATTTGTGATTGTATTGTATTGTATTATTATCAACATTATTATTGTATGACCATTATACTATTGTAATTATTAAAAAAAACTTTTCTTATGGCATG
>JAVTVY010050033.1:0-22674 GCA_036873755.1 Hanleya hanleyi | reverse complement strand
GCGCCCAGGGTCAACCTAAAGAAGCTTCGACCAGCTAAGAGGGCTCCGCTTGTAGATGCGGGAGAGAGCGTCAGCGACCGCTTTGGCTTCTTTTGTGGCCAGAGGCTCGGCCTCCTTGTAGCGCGATGCCACATCTACAAGCGTGAGCGCATACTTGTAGATTTTGCGACCACGGGGGAAGCGGTCGTGTGGTAGAAAGAGCAGGTCGGCTTGATGAACCTCGTTCGGCATCTTCACACCAAAACGCGGGCGTGGAACATGGCGAGGGCGCGGAAGATAAATCTGCCAAATGGCCTGCTTCTTGAGCCATATTCGGGCCATATCTTCGGAGACTCTGGCTGCTGCGGCGAGGTTCTTGATAGCTGCTAGCCCTTTCCAGTAACCGCTCGGGCTGTAGTAGTGCCCCGCGAGGCGTCGGGATAGCTTTTTCGTTTCACGACCCATTGTAGCTGCTGTCGTGCCGACATTCCAAGAGGTGAAAGTCTCTATATTGCTAGTGTGCGTGGCAACTGGCCTTGTGCACACAAGATGCGGCTCTACTAGGCTACAAGTTTTTGGCTACTTGATAGGCTACGAGCCCCGTCACGCCCATTCCTAGAATGACAAAGGCCATCTCCCGGTCTTTTTGGTTACCTGAAGGTACGTACATGTCTGAAAGACGTGGCTCTGGGCCGAGAGGGTCAAGTATTTTGCCCGTGACTTGTGAGTACTCGCGGATTGCGGCATCGACGTCATGGAATGTGCGAACGGCTGTCCCTGTCGTCGGAGCTCTTCGTTTATCCAGTCAAGCCTTTCGGTTCGCTTTTTTGTCCATGTATCCCGTGTAGCCTGGAGCTGTTCTATAGCCTTGTCATGACGTTTGCGCTCTTCGTCAAGACCCGAACTTCGAAACATTGAAAAGAGGTCATTCGACCCACTGAAGGCAAGAGCATTGACCAGAGCTCCACCCACTAGCAAGGCAATCGAGGCCATGTTTTATACGCTGTTCCCGCTGGTGCGGCTACTGTTGTTACCTGGCTGACGTCTTCATTATTGCATACGGAAAGGATCCTTTAAATGCTCGGCCCCTGTAGCTTCGGTCGGGACGACTGGCGTCAGGCGCGCTGCCGCTCGACGATCGATTGGTTCTCTCACAAGCGGCGATCCTGAAAGTGCACGCGAGCGCAACCTGTATCCCACGAGCAGAGCCCCTGCAATTCCTAGACTGCATAGTATATATGGAGCCCACTGTGGTCCAGCACTCCGTGAGTTTTCGACGGTCGGTTCGGTGTTGGTGGTGGTCGTCTCGGCAGCCTGTGCCATCCCTGTGGGAGCAAGACGTTCCTTGATCTCCCTGAGCTCCATCTTCAGTCGTTCTTGTTTGGCCTTTCGCGCGGCAGCGCCCTTTCGTCCCGCTTCCACCTTTTTAGGGTTCTTTTCATCAGGCGCTGTCCCTTCCTGACTGAGGGTCTGTCGAGTCACTGTCACCGGTGGCTGATTCACTTGTGGTTCCAGTACCTCCGTCATCATCGAACGTAGACGCATATGTCTGGGGGCATGTGTGTCCAAATTGGCAGTATTTAACAGTGGTAAGGAATGTGGTCAGGGGTGCTAAGAGCATTCCAAAGCGATGGTATAGCTGACAGGTAGCATTGCTTAGCGCATGCTCAACGAAGGGATCATCTTCTAGGTCAGCAACGAGCTTTGACTGATTTTCAGATGGAATGGGGAGCAAAGAGCTGGCTGCCATGGCATAGAGCTGAAGTGCAGCTGTCCCCAAGGTCTTGGTCATCTTAGCTCCCAAGCGCGCTTCATAGCGAGCATACAGCTTGTCAACTTCTATATCGTCCAGAGAGAAAAATCCGAGAGCGGGAATTATTCTGGATGCTAGAACTTGGGTCGGTGTTTCCGTTTGGTTTAAATGATAATGTCAGTGGGTTCGGCAATGCTACAAACCGCCGTTCAAATATATCCAACATTACCCAACTATTTAAACCCCATCAACGGAGGCAACGCAGCCATGGTTGGCGAAAGTTTAATAGTTCGATGATTCACGATCATATCACTTTAAATTACTTAGTGGGTTTAACTAACGCACCCAATAGTATACATAGCTTACGTACAGTTCTGTATGCGTTACCCCTGAGAGCTTTAAATCAAATAGCCAGAGATATACAGCAATCTGCGTCTTCAGGAAATATAATACCATCCAAAATCAGTAAAGTATGTCAAGATATAGCGCATTTTCGGTTGTATCGTCCAGTGAACATAATCGAAACATCTCAAGATCGGCTTTTCTTGAAACTCAACTACTTAGATAAAGGGCTGGACATCATTAATTTACCTCGAATCCTGAATGATCCAGAGGTACGCAACGCTGTACCAAACTATTTTAAGTTCACAGAACCTCCTTGCATTTCATATAAGTATACTAAATCTATAGCCACCAAAATATTCAATTACTCCAATGCTGTCATGGAGTTTGACTGGAACTTATACACGTCAGGAGGCTATAGTTGTGATTGCGAATCGTCGAACTTTATCTATACACCATGCAAACATATTGTGACTGGTGACCTTGATGTGGTGAGTGATAAGAATCTGAAATTACTCCTGATGAAAGGACCTAAATATAGAGAGCCAAGAAGAATAAATCTGAAGGCCGACCAGAAGATAGTCCTGTCTGCATTAGAACAGTACGTTATTGATTGGTCTAAGCGAGAGAAGGTTGAACCTACAGTACTCGCTGATTGGCTGGACCTGACCAAGAGCAAGGTCGTTGAAACAATCCGCCATATTGACAGAAGTACTCTTCCCCAAGCAAAACAAGTACTGAGAAACCTCAATTCGCAAGAAGTTCTAGCAAATCTCCAGAGTAAATTCGTCATAGTCTCAGCATACAAAGCTCCGAATAATATAATATTCATATGAAAATATTACTATTACCAGGTGCTGGTTAAAGAATTGAGTGTAGACATATCTTCATCAAATACGTCTACTTACTCCCAAACTGCATTTACTCTGGAAGATTTATTTAACAATCACAAAAAGTTTCTCAGGGAAAGAGGTATTTGTCTTCCAACCAATCATAACGACATACCAAAACTATACTGACTCCCAAAATGCATAAATCACCATACAAAGCTAGATTCATAGCTGGTTCTAGAAGCTGCACCACCAAGCTTCTTTCAACCCTATTGACGAGGGCCCTTCAGGAGGTAAAAGCATTTTGGGAAAGGTATTACGCCATTATTTCTAAGAACTCTGGCGTTGAATGTATGTGGATATTGAAAAACTCAAAATGTCTTACGGAAGAACTTGATGCTAAAGGTCACATACTGTACAGACATGTATCCACATGGGATTTCTCGACTCTCTATACTACAATCCCTCATCATGACCTTATTGACCGTATAAGTTCATTAATAGTATCTGTGTTCAAGAAAACTGATCGTAGATATATTAATGTCGGAAGCCATAAAGCATTTTTTAGCTCGACTACATACAAGAGATATCATTCATGGGATGTTTCTTTTTTCATAGAGTTGCTTGAATTTCTCATTAAAAATATCTATGTGAAATTTGGCAACACAATATATCAGCAGCATATAGGTATTCCAATGGGTACTAATTGTGCACCCTTGTTGGCTGACCTGTATCTGTTCTCTTATGAATATGACTATATGCTGGCGCTTTCAAAAACCGATCCACTCAAAGCCCGTTCCTTCTCATTCACCAAACGCTATATAGACGATCTTCTCGCTGTGGATAATCGCTATATAAATGACGAAGTGAAGGATATATATCCACCTTCACTGGATTTGAAGGAAACTACAGATAGCCCTACAGGCACATCTTATTTAGATCTCTATCTCTATAAAAATGAAGCGGGCATTCTCTCGTCGACTTTATGACAAAAGAGATGATTACAATTTCGACATCGTAAACTATCCCTTTCTGGATAGTAATATTCCAGTGGGACCTGCATATGGCGTATACATATCTCGCTTAGTAGCATTTGCTAGATCCTGTGTTAAATGTGATGATTTTAATCAACGTCACAAACATTGTTGCAGAAACTTATAAAACAGGGCTATTCCACCAAGCGCCTCCACTAAAAGTTTCTCAAATTTGGCGATACATATCGCATGCTGATAGCAAAATACGAACGTAGCGTGCAAGATCTATGGCGCTACGTTTCGTAACTTGTGTCTAATTCCGCTTAACCCGGTGCTAGGGGCCGTATGAGCCCATGTACTTCAAGATCCTCATGGTACTCATATGAACAGTCACAATCAAAGCGTGGCTGAGGTACATCATTTTTAGATGACGACTCTATAACGAATATTATGGATTAAGAATACTGATCAGCGATACGGATTTGATATTTTGGAACATCACGATGTCTTGCCGGCATCATTGAAAACTGTTGACCGCTTCTCTCTTGCAGGAAACAAGCCTATGTTTATGTATACTTTTGTCTTTTTGAATTTGGTGCTAATACTGTTATATGGAAATGGAATAGGTCTTTGGATTATGGACGCGGATATTCTCTAATGGACGACGGCTGGATTATGAATGACGGACTAGACGCTTGTAATTTCGACCTGGTCCGGTGTAATGACCCTCCCCATGTACTCCTTGGCCTGTCCTCCGGCGGCCAATGCTGCTAGTCTTTCGCGTTTACTAGCAATAGTCATCCCGTCGGCTCCTACGGAGCTAGATCGAGACCTTGCGGCCCCGGCTGCCGCGCCGTCGTGGCAACTAGACGTAGCCGCCTTGGCTGCACGACCGCCGGCCTCTTCTTCCAACAGCTCGTCAATAAGCTCATCGCAATCCATGTTTGCTACGTGCGTGGCCCGTATCACTTGCGCGTACCGCTGGCAAAGGTTAATACTATGACTTACGTACCTCTTCAGTCTAATATATTCGTAGATGATATACACAAAGGCTCCGAGAGTAAGAATCTGGCAAAGCAGTAGCACTTCCCACATTTACGGCCTAAACAACAACCACATATGCAGCCGGCTGGTCAGTTTTTAACAGGAGTTTTGCATGTTTTGTCTCTGCCAGCAGCGCCCTAGTTTTGAGTCGCTCATCTCTTGTTGGAATAACATCGTTCTCGCGGAGGCACTCTCAAAAGAATCGCGGTCCTTACAGTGAAAAAGGGCGCACCATCGCGTCTGCTCTAGTAGATCCTTCAAGACTGAGTTGTACTTCTGGGTCAGCACCCAAACGCTCTGCTCTGTGTGGCGGCCACTGAAGGCTAGCTCAGACAGCCTGTCTTTCTTTTTGGTTAGAGCCTTGCTTGCGGCACAGTCATCAATGATGTACAAAGTGTGTTCTCCGGCAAAAAGGCGATAGAATGCTCGCAGATAGTCGTGGAGACGCTCGCCGGGGTCGACTATGTAGATCTCTGGGTCAGCCCAGACCCAATGTCGGGCTAGGTAGGTGCTGTTGTAGCGAATCGTGGGACAAAGGATGACGATGTGCTCAAAGACACCACCGAAGTGGCCTTCGAGCAGGTCAAGGGCGAAAACCGTCTTACCACACCCTGTCTGGCCACATATAATTGCGGAGTGGGGGTCTCTGGGAAGCAGCGGGGCTGCGCCATTAATTGAGCACTACTTTGAGTCGGCCATCCTCGATATTCATTTGTGCATCCATGACGATGTACAGATAAACGTTCAATGGGCCGGCCGGCTCTGCTTCCTTTGTGATCTGGATAGTGATGCCCTCGCTGGGATTCACCACTCTTCGGCCGCTCCCATGTAGTCCGTCATCGTCCGTGACTCGCAGATCCAGCCATAGTGCATATTTTGCGGTCAGGAACTCCCCCAGGGAGACGTCTGCCAGATCCAGGTCTTTTGCGGCCATTGCAACCTCGAATTGACGTTTACTATCGGCTGCGAACTCTTTCTTGGTCTCATCCCACAGCTGGTGCGCTCTCAGTCCTTGACTGTACAGCTGATTCGGCACCCCCTCGATGCACACCTCTACCTTCGTGATGAGCGGATTATAGAAGTCCCCAGTGTCGCGCTTCCAGGGGACAGGTTCTTCGAACAGCATAAGAATGCCCTTCATGCTGCGAGCGGGCACGTTCACGTTGATGTTCCAGAGAGTGTCAGACTTGTTACGTGTCAGTTTGCGGTGGCGGAGCACCCTGTCGTAGAGGATGGCTAGGCGTCCTGTATACTGGGTTCGGATCAATCTAGCGAGATCATTCTGCGTGACCATTTCGAACTCTAGGCAGATGTTTTCAATATTGTAACTGGCCGCTTCATCATCCTCTGCGACGATCACGCGACTGTAGTCGTTGAATGTCAGTTCGTACTCCAGACGACACCAAGCGCACTTTGGTAGAAAGGCATGTGGCTGTCCAGCAACTCGAAGTCAAGCGGGACAAAGAAGCGGTTGCCGTATGCCCGCGCTATGGCTTTATCTGTTTTCTTGTTTTCAGCATCCCCGGCACCAACCCGAAGCTTTGTCGTGTTCTGGGTTCTGCCAGTATCTATACCCTGGTAGGCTGCATTATCGCGCTCGTTGGCTGTTTTCCACAGGTCGCGATAGCAGTAGTATACGTCTGAGTCGTCAATGCTCATAACCTCATTGCTGCTGATTTTGATTGTTGTCTTCTTTATGATTGCGCGGCCCAAATTCTGAACCACGGTTCGATTCACGTCGGATGATTTCAGCTCGATGTTGAAGGCGAGGCGGGCGGTCCCCGGAACGATAACATCGTTCGCTCCGAGATTGAGAAATCGCACCAGTAGCTGTTGGTTCTGATCGATAGTGCTGGGGTTGTTTGTGATCACAACTGCCTGGCGAACCCCCTTGATCCCAAGTGGCTCACGAAGTCTGCGGTAGGGATTAAGCTTGCGACCGTATTGTGAAGAAGCCATCTTATTGAAGTGATAAGCTGTGACTATTCATATGGCGGAAGCCATCGTATTGAAGTGATAAGCTGTGACTATTCATATGGCGGACTATTATTCAATATGGCGGACTATGATGTTGATACTGGCCGTCTCGACGAGACAGAAACGAGGAGGGACGAGGAAACGGACGATGTCGATTTGTCAACAGACAGAGTGGGTCCTTCGGACGCGCAAGTGCAGGAAGGTGAGCGCCCTGTCTCTCTTCAGCGAGAGATAGTCCAGACAGCTGTCGATGATTACTACAACTACCAGGCAGAGAGGGGGCTTACTCCTAACCTAGGTAGGGATTACTCGAGGTTTGAACTCACGATTGACGGGAAGCTGCGCCTTGTGGCTTACCCCAACTTGGACTTAATTAACCTTCGTACAGGCCGACCTCTCTCCCTGTCCACGGTAGCTGGGGTGCGTGGCGGTAGCAACGCGATTCGGGATGAACTAGGGTTTACAGACTGGCGCAGACAGTCATCGAGAATGCTGCCCCCTCAGGCTGTGGTAGCTCTACAGACAGCGAGCAAAGAGCTTGGTGGGGCTGCAGCGGCGGTCGAAAGCGTTGAACTCCAGGACCTCGACGGAAGAGCCAAGGTAGCCACAGACGCTGTTCAGAAAATGGAAACGGCCTTCTCGGACGCGCAAATCGATGAAGTCCTCGGCACCATGAGCGACCCCCTTTAAATCTCCGAGAGCTGCGTGGGCTTGACAAAGCCCTCCAGACCATTCGGGGTGAGCTCACCAACAACCTGGCCAAGCTGTCAGCATTGGATGACCGCATTGCTCTCGAGGAAGGAAAACTGAATGAGACTGACGTAGATGAGTTCTCTCGAAGGCGCGTCGCGGAGCGTGTTCGAGAACTCAAGGATGAGCGGGCCGCCCGCCTTGAGGCTGCAACTGCCAGTCGGGAGGCTCTTCGCTCACAGATTAACCGAATCCGTGAGACGATAAACCGCGTCCTCAACGAAGATACTACCCTGGCTGAGCGACTTCGCACATTGTTCAGAGAGCAGGGGGTAACCGTTGTTAGCATCCTCACTGCGCTGGGCTTAACCGTGTCCACGCTAGTGCTTGCTTTGACGGGCGGGGGCACCCCGGCCCCAACACCGACTCCTTCCAAGCCAGGCGTTCCGACGAGCGGGACTGTAAAAGAGTGGGTCAAGAAACACCTACACGCCCTCGGCCGAATCCTCGCAAAGCTTGCCGGAAAAGCCGCGGCGGCGCTGCCCGGCATAATTGGGAGCATTGTTTCCTGGCTTCTTAGCCTTATGGCGAAAACTGCTGGATGGCTTGCAGAGAATATGTTGTCCTTGGTTGTTGCGGCTGCGGGGGGGCTGCTTTATGTGGTGACTCGCGCCTGGCTAACGAAATAGCCAAATGGTCACCAGCCCAGCTACGATGACACCGACGATGATTGCGGTCTTTTCGTCGTCGTGTTGACTAGCTGGGACCGTGGAGGCAGCGACATCTCGCGAGGAGTGAACCATCGCGGTGGGAACGGCATGATCCAGCGTCGCGGTCTTGGCATGATCCAGCGTCGCGGTCCTGCCGCTCGGCGTGGAAACCACTCCTTTTTCTCCCGTATCTCCTTCTGTGTTTGGAGGAGCGATTGTTGCGTTAACGTCCGCGTTCTCGCCCAGTTTTTGATTTTCTGTTGCAACTTCGATCTCATTGTTGTAACCGGCGATATGGCCTATGCGGAGCAACATGTCACTGGGCGCCATGTACAGACCGATTCCGAACACATAGTTAACTTTGGAGCCTGCATACTGCAGGACGTCTTGGTAGCGTTTTATCGCTGATGAGAGGTCAACTGGAGAGGAGACCGCATCCTCGATGTTGGCGAGAAACTGCTTCTGCGCGTCAAATGCTGCGCCCTCTCCTAAGATCCGTGTGCGCGTCTGAGCCTGAGCGCCGAGGATGGCCCATACATACGTTCGAATGGAATCATTAACACGCTCGACGCCTGCATGTGTGAAGCCCTCCGATCTGTCCAGCATGAACGTTGTCCACGCCTTGTCAGCCTCCGATCCCTGCGCAATGTAGTCAATGTGAAAGTGTTTTTTCCGGAAAGTAAACGAATGCCAGGTTGGGTCGTACGGTTTTGGAAGTCGCATGTAGCCTGCGTGTGTGGCATAGAAGTAAATCGTTCCTATCCCGCTGTTTTCGCTCTGCTGCTGTCTCCAATCGGCATGCGGCAACACCCCAAACTCTGCACAGATGCGCTCATATGCTCTGCGGTCAAATGGATTGTTAAATGCCGCCCAGGCGTCGTCTTGAGGGAGCGGGTCTGGATCTCTTTTAGGATCCGCCTGATCTGAAAGTAGACATGAAAGGTGTAGAGGGCCCGGGTGTGGCTAGCAGTTCGTGCGCCAGCGGCTAGGTGGTCGCTCACAGACACGCCGCAGCCGGTCGTGGCGCACCACACGGCGAAATTCAGCTGATTCTGCCAAAACTGCAAGGGATTAGAGCGCCATGCCTGAACAAGCTGGTCGCTTTTCACTTTAGGCAGGCAGTATTTCACAAATACATCAGGAAACTGGGCCGCAAAGCCACCATTTGCTGTGTTCACCAAGATATCTTGATGAGTGAATGACGTCCCAGTAACACTCCTTCCAGCGGTGTACAACCCGCCCGCTTGGTAGGTGGCCTTTGCATTGAAGCTAAAGGCGTGTCTATTATCCATGCGCAATCCTTGCTGGTTTAGCACTTCGTGTGGCCGGCTACTATGTTTGTAACACTGAGTAACATTCAAAATGGCGCAGCAGTCGACCTTACGCATGCGCTCAAGAACCAAAACGGACAATACAAAGTAGCACTGCTCGAGCTCACTTTCTACCCACTATGGGAGAACGTCCCAGCCGGAACTAGCTTCTCTGTTGGCGGAAAGTTTGTGGCTGTCCCTAGCGGTTATTACAATGTCTGTTCCCTTAATAAAGAGGTCTTCAAGCCACACAGGGCGGGCCTGGAGATAAACCATGCCACCGGTCGACTGACGTTGACGACCGACAGTAGCATACAACTGTTTGGCCTTGCGCGGCTCCTGGGATTCTCAAATCCTGACAGTATCCTGACTGGGACAGTGCAGGGCGACAGCTTCCCCACACTAGCACCCCATAAAGAAGTGTTCGCTCACCTGGGTGAGGTGAGCACATCGCACAATCTAGTGGGGAAGGCAGTGGAGACGGCTGGCACAAGCACTGCATACCCTTGTGTGGCCTACCCTTCCACTCTTCTCAGAGCTATAGCTGTGACCGGTGAGGGAATAAACTGCGGAAAAACCATTTCTTTCCCTAATCCACAGTATAAGCCACTAATATCTGGCCCTATCCCACAGCTAACGTTCTCCCTGTTAGATAGATCAAATACACTTGTAAAGACTGCTTATATGAGTGTAACTCTGGGTATTCATGACAACGATGGTTGAATCCGCTGGGCCCAGATGCAGTGATTTAGCCTTAAGCGATCTCGCGGATACCGAAGGGTTTGGCGACGCGGGTCACAATGACCACCTATACGGCTTTCAGTTCAGAAACGGCTTATACCATCGAAAGAAGCTTACGCCAGGAAAAAACACGGATGTAAGTTTCAAAGACCTTGAAGATATTAACACGGGAAACGCACGGACGCACGTGAAATATAGCCTCGTTAAAACGGAAAAAGGACAATGGACCCTCGCCGGAAGTGACAATGTGGGCTGTCTCATTGACCTTAATGTGGTCGAATCGAGAGTACAGGTCGATAAAGCCGGGTTTGTGAGAAAGGTTTTCAATCGAGGTACGGCATTCCTGTCCTACAGTCCGATTGAAAACAACGTCAAAATACACCTCCAGGACTGGAAATTCTATTTAAGAAGCACTGATCCTCGAGGAGCTCTCAAAATAAATACGTCGTTACCCGCCCTGACCACTCTTCCTTCAGACTCAACTATCGTTGTTGCAATACTGTTACCGCCCGCTCCCGCTCCCCATAGATTCGTGGACATACTACCAGATCTCCAGATCAAGTGGCTCGATAAGCACGCTGATCTGGAGTTGCGGATTTTCTTTGCTCTCAGCGCAGTTAATAAGCCTGTCGTGCGTCTGTCGTTAGAGGGCGTAACTACTCGAGTAGGGAACGATGTGACCGTTGGCAACATCTTCCTAGCTGAAGGCGTCGGCTTAAAATCTCTCAAGGTGTTCAACCGCCCCTTGGATAACCTCGAGTTAGACATTCTTGACAACAGCATATAGATTTATCATGGGACTATATCCAGCATTGGACGAGGCCGAATCCGCGCATGACTACAGGCTAAAGCATATCTGTGATATCCAACATGAACTCTCCCAAGATCGTGATTCTCGGTCGAGTTTGTACAAAAAATACCGCAAAGCGGTGAATGCTCTAGATGGCGTTGACGCTGCGCTTGCCACAGTGGCTTTGGGCCTCGGCGCGACTGGGGTCGGCCTCTTGTCGACTATAATTGCCGCACCCGTTGTTGTAGCGCTTGAAGTCTCGGCTCTTTCAAGTGGTTTGGCTGGAATAGCGTGCAAGTTCATATCTCGACGCCTGACCATCAAAGCTAAAAAACACGATGAAATTCGCATCCTAGCGTCATCAAAGTTGGATTCCATCGCAGATGCTATCTCGCAAGCACTTGTGGATAACAAAATCTCTGATAGCGAGTTCCGTCACATCCTAGCGGAGAAAACTAAATATGATGCAATGAAGAACGCGATCAGGGCTAAATCGTTGAAAGCATCCCATATCAGCCAGGAAGAAAAAAACGCACTTCTGAAGCAAGGCAGGGAGGAAGCAAGGAAACAGTTTGCCAGGGCAATCGAGATAGAATCACGATAAACTGCTTTCTACAGGCGGATTATTAAGGACGCCATGCGCAGCCCCTGCCACCCGGAACCTTTTTCGGCACATTAGAATATCATGTTAAAGCCATGGCTGACACTGCAAATAAGACATGTCGTCGATCGATGGTAAAATGCTAGCCAACATGGCCTATCATGCCGCTGTCATTAGCGGCTTAGCGATAGGTTATGCTCGTCTGGGCAAAATTGTTTGGAAAGGCCCTGCCCCCAAGTTGGATTTCACCGGCTATGACGTAGGAATGCTTATTGCCGACGTCGGCCTAGCCTTAGCCACAAAAGACTTGCTGATTAAGCAAGGAATCCTCCCTGCCGATATATTGAAGTAGGCGCTTTATATCGCCTCTTACCCACCATACTATAACACTGCGTGCGGCTATTGAATGTGTAAAAATTAAGCAAGGAATCCTCCTGCCGATATATTGAAGTAGGCGCTTTATATCGCCTCTTACCCACCATACTATAACACTGCGTGCGGCTATTGAATGTGTAAAAATTAAGCAAGGAATCCTCCTGCCGATATATTGAAGTAGGCGCTTTATATCGCCTCTTACCCACCATACTATAACACTGCGTGCGGCTATTGAATGTGTAAATATACGCCGACCCAAATACTCAAGCCTCACTTCTCTCAATAAGCTTTAGGTGTGTTTGTTCTCTACTAACACTGTATTTGCTTAAGCATTCTGTTTGTGAATGAAGCCTCTGCCCTAGTTTTCTGTGTTGATCTTTCAGGCTTGAATATTTGGGTCGAGCTGTTACATGTACCTTCACGCCTGGCGACCTACATATCGCTGTGACTCACAACCCATAGCTAAGGCTGGCATTGCACAACACGTCGTCCATTACGTTAAAACATGTTGAAGATCGCTATATGCGGAGATCTATTTAACCGATATACGGGGCTGATCAGTCCTATATTGGATCTTATCCACTCCACATCAAACTGGCTATCCACTCCACATCAACTGGCTCGAAAATTCGAAGGTATGTTTGGGAGGTATAAATGTGTTATTTAGAGCCCTTATTACTGTCCGTGGAAGACAGCCTAGGCAAGGCCATGCGAAATGTTAATCGTGTCTTCCAGTCACGTCTCACAAAAGGGGGTTCGATCCCTACCTGACTGCTCTTGGAACGCTTGTTCCGAGCTCTTCTCACAAAAATTCTAGACTCATTACGAATTGTCTAGGATGCCACGGAGGAGAGTTATTAAGAGCAATTGAGTCCCGAATAAATACTTTGATAAAAAAAACCCGTCACATGGCCAAGAAGCCATGTGTACAGGAATACGTCACAGGCCACGAAGCCGGTGACGGGACTCAGTGAGACGTGACACACCGGTTTTGCATTTTTTGACCCAAATAATTTTTTTTGGTTCGTATCTCTGGTATCTCCATCGATTCTGTATGTTTAATAGGTGGTTGCGGCGTAGAGCCTGGGCCGGCAAGGGTGGTGGGCCGCCCCGAGGCTCTACAGAGTATGCGGCCAGCATGCGACCGCGGCGCCCCCTTGGGAAGCTCCCCTCCCCATTTATTTTGGTCCATTCCCCCACTGGGTTTTTTTTGTTCTGATAATCTCTGTCAAAAAATCTGCTCTCTGAACTGATTCCACAAAAAAAGTCCGACACCCTAGAAGTCCTCTAGGCACCCCCACGCTATCTGCTGTTCCCTCAGCCTGTACAAAAAAAGTCTGCTCGCCCCCCCCCCTGCTGCTGCTAATGGTATTATACCCCATACATTTAAACATCTATGGGGTAGATGTAAATATAAATATTTTCTTTGAAATGATTTAATATGTACCTACCATTATAGCAAATAAAATTGTAATATACATCATTCCTTTGCGCATCTGTGAGATAAATGTAAATATAAGTATTCTTTTTCAAATGATTTCATATATAGCTACCAGCTTAGCAAATAAAATGGATTTATACACCAACATTTACACATCTAGAGGATAGTTGTAAATATAAACATTTTATTTGCATTGTTTTGACATATAGATGCCATAGTTCGAAATTTACCGTTAAGTTTCATCTTATTTGCCATATATATCACGCAATGGTCAATATAACTACAACAATTCACATATATTTATTACAGGTTTGAAAGTGGCTAAATATAACTGATAGATTTGCATTCGGGTCACTACAGTAGCGAATGTATTCAAATAAATGAGATTTATTTGCAAAACATTATCGTGCGTTGTATATCTGTAGTAATTAGGGACTCTCCAAGGTACGACATGCACAATAAATGTATCCAAAGGAAACCTTAAATGTATTGTAAATGTATGTGGAATGTATGGGAAACACCAAGATTCGACATAGGCCATGAAACCATGGAACTCTAAAAACATTTACTACAGTGGTGAATTTGGGGCTGTCAATCATACAGAATACATGAACAACATTCTTAAATATAACATCA
Organism: Hanleya hanleyi; assembly: GCA_036873755.1. Taxonomy (NCBI): domain Eukaryota; kingdom Metazoa; phylum Mollusca; class Polyplacophora; order Lepidopleurida; family Hanleyidae; genus Hanleya; species Hanleya hanleyi. Next base: position 8,481 of record JAVTVY010050033.1, on the reverse strand, counting down.
AATGTGGGAATCCAATTTTGTGAGCCCTACCTCTCCGATCACATCGACATATACGTCAAATGAATGCAAATGTTACTTATAATTGCCAGCGTAAAACTTAGTGTTCAAATAATTGGAAATAAGACCATTATATTCACCTTATATGCTGACCGTATATTAAATATAATTAAAATGACGTTTTTATGTAGTGTTGTTTGTCTTTCCATACCAAAATCACCAGTCATATAATAATTTTCCTTCGTTTACTAATCAATTAGTATAGCTACCACAATAGATCATGGAAAATGGCAAAAAGGATAATCTTTTTACAGCTTAAACCAAATGAAACCAATATTTTTTTTATTCCCAGTATAGAAACAAATTATCACTGCGCATTATATGCTGGCTTGCCGAAACCGATGTCCCATGGTCAAACTATACTCCGAAATTGAATTGTATTTACTAAATATCATGGAATGAGTACAACTTTTCAATATTCCCTCTCCTTCCAATTGATCAAATATATCTTATATGCCCTTGGTATATTTAATATCCTCATTACATGGTCAATATTCAAGGAATCTCATCTATTTTGCACATTTTCAAGGCAAGGATGAGCCCAGATGCAGTGCATGTAACCAGACATTGAATTTAATTGATCTTAGAACGAAAACAGTTAAAGTTATCGACGATTTTAGTAAACAAGGGCTGATCGACCAGTTGTCCATTGCAATTGTTCACATGGCGACGAGGTCGAACAAGGGAATGGAATCTTTAGTACAACGCTTTTCTGTCCGGATCGCTATATAACACCACGTGAACTGTACTCTCCATCCATTTAATTGTATGGTTATTGTGTTTTACTACCCATCATCTCGTGAAGCATCGGTACTTTCCAGGGTTAGCTATCAATGTGAGCGTTTCTCTAAGTGCATTTTACCAAGACGTCCACTGTAATGGACAAGAGCATACAAATTCTTTATTGCGATGGAATGAACATTCGAACTTCTTTGTCATTCTAAAAGTAATATGCTAATATTGTGAGTTAAACCTGTTGTAAGAACCGTAATAGTAACGCAAGCAGCCTAAAAAAACACTTCAGTGAAGTTCACGCAATTATCCGTAACATGAATTCTAAACTTTATTTCTCAAATCAAATTTTTCCTCTTTCGAGAAAAGCAAAACAAGGTGGCGGGTTTGTCCTCTATTAAAGATGTATTCACCAACTGTAAAATTTGCGGCGAACTCGCTTTTATAGATGAACATGACGAACAGGAATATGTTTCTGTTTAAGTTTCAGATAGTAAAAGCACATATATTTCTGGATTAATTTATCGCACACCTGTAGTAAATGTTGACAATTGCAACACCAGTTTACTTTCCATCTTAAACAATTTACCGCCCCCCCTCCCCAATAACATTATAATAGGATAAAACAACATCAATCTTTTAAAAACAGCCACGATGGCCCATGAAACACTTTCTCGAAAACCATGAAATTATTTCACTTGTTCCCCAAAATTACAAAACCTACCAGAGTAAATACTATCTGACATAACTGACCATTTTCCTATCTTTCACATATCAAATAATCTTAACCCTCGCCCAGAACTTCGACAAACACATTTAAATCCTGAAAAGTAAATCCTGTCAAATACACACTCTTTGGGGAATGCTATTAGACTTGGACTGACAACAGGTACCTAACGATGACAATAACAGTGCATTGAATACTTTTTTTTATACATTTAATATTCTCTATGATGAATGCTTCCCCACAGTAGCTAAAACACCAGATCACATTACTGTTATGGTCAACCTGTACTGCGATTCTGAAATAACGGCTAATCGGTCAGGATGGCGATTTAATTATAAAGTCAATCACCTTAATTTATCCGGAAATTAATCAAATTCGTTCTCAACTGGATAATAATGAAAGTAGCAAGAAGTTATTAATGACCAATTTAAACATCAATGAAGAGTTATTTAGAAACTCTCAGGAAATATTTCTACAAATACTCTGAATGTTTTCGGGCACTATATATATTGTATTTCAGTATCACATCATGGATTTTTTTTACTTATATCGTAACCTTTCCAACTACTTCCTGTATTAAATAAACTTTACCGGGTTTCCTTTATCGTTTTATTGTGATTTATTCCAGATTCAATCCTCCAAGATGAATCTTAATCGAGTTTCCTTATTTTTCTGGCTGGTCAAAGAGAGATTACTCGTGTCGGCAAAATGCAATTTTTTCACTACGTCGAATGACGTCCTTTCATTATGGTTGTTTCAGGAGTAGTCTCTTGTATTTTGTTTATTCATGACAGGGGCTGTGCGTTTTTCCTTGTTATTTTATTCCCATTTATACCGTGTTAACTCCAATTGAAATTCTTTCTGGGATTTATTGTAGGTAAGTATTATTTCTGTTGGGCCGTATACAGTGGTCCTACATGTATGTACATATTTAATTTACTTATATCATTTTTCCTTTGTACTGATTCTGTCATCTGTGTTATTTGAAATAAATAATACTGGTAAAATCAGACCGTCTCCTGTTTTATTTACGGACAATGCTTAAAACCAGTCAGCATGTTGGATAAACAGTTATACGGGTATTTGGTCAAACCCTTTCCGTATTTAAAATGGGAGGTCTTTTCTGTAAAATGTTGCGTAGCCTCAGCTCGTTATTTATCCCCGGGCAGTGCTTAAAGCAATGTTATAATGCTAAGCTCTTCCCGTATCAAAATCGAGGGGATTATGGATCGTTTAGATCTGTTATGAATATCCTAGCTCAGACGTTGCCTCAGCTCGATTTGTCTTATTCGCGGGCAATGCCTGGCTATGGAGATCGAGGGGTTGATATCTTTTACCAGTATTTATATTTAAATCCTTGACTGTTAATCCAAATTTGCTGGCTGTGTTCTCAGCTTTATCTATTCCAAATATGCTGGCTATGTTATCAGCATTATTCGATCCAAATATGCTTGCTATGTCATCAGCATTATTCATTCCAAATATGCTGGCTATGTTATCAGCATTATTCATTCCAAATATGATGGCTATGTTATCAGCATTATCCTTCCAAAAATTTGACTGGTGCACTCTAATAATTACCGTTCCGCTGACTCGGTCGGCACCAAGTGACGAGCACACTTCACATTTATAGGCTGCAGACACAACAACAGAGCGCCCTCTAGCGCCGATGTAGGTACCCCGAAACCAGAACTCTTGGGGAAGCTTTACTCTTAATTGCAATGATAATCATGCATAAATTTAACTGAGGTAAAAAAATATTCACTCTAGGGATTTCATAAAATCGTCAAATATTAACAAATAAGCTTCAAAATGTATCTAAAAGTAGTTAGATTTTGGTTTGAAGCATGACGTCATCGGGAAAAGACATGGCGGACATCGGCAAGGGTCATGCCTGAAAAATAGTGGTAAAACATCAATTTTGATCAAACTAACAAGAATGAAGTAATGACAACTACTGGATAACGTTCCAAAAGAATTATTTAATTGACCCAGGTAGATATTTATATATCGAATAGCGGTAATATTGTCAAAACACAATTTTTAGACCTCGCCTTGCACAACAACAACGTTTCGTGATGTGTAACTTTACTAAAAATTTCTTACAAATACCAAATTAACATTTATCCTTTTTGCGTGGATAACGTCAGAAGTTTTGGCATTCTTAGTAAAACGTATTTACACAAATGGTGTCAAGACAGAGTTGCCAGGTGGTGAGGGTAATATAAATATTATTTAGAAGATGAAATCCTCCCAATACTTCAATCTCAATCAAGAAAAAAAAAATTTGCAAGATTTTAGATCGATAAAGAGTGTGAGGTAACTCGAGAAACTATAGGAATTGAACTTCTCAACTACAAGACAAGCCAAAAGCAAATACTATGAGGACAGATTTAGTGAATCGTATAATAATATTAAATGAACCTGGAAAACCATTAATGTATTAAAAGATAGAAACAAATCCAGCGCTCTTCCCAATGGTTTAATTTCGATGGCAATGATATAGCGGAACCATCTGAGATTGCCTCAGATATGGCCTCAAAAGTTCCACTCACTCAGAATGACTTCACAATAACTCTTGATCATACATACAAACAAAGATTTCTTCAAAATAGTATATATGCTTAAAAATGGATCACCGGACATGGAGCCTATTCGCATGTCACTGATAAAGCCGATATCGAGCTTAAATCCGCAAAGGTTGTTCAAATATGAAAACGAATCCCTACAGATGATAACCAGCGACATATTTCTGTTCTTCCATGCTTCAGCAAAATCTTTGACAGGTATATCATGAGATCTCTCACATCAGCTGGATTATTATGGTTTTCGGGGTGTTACAACTTCCGTAGCTATCTATCATCTCAGTGCCACTCCTTTAAATATATCTAAATGACATTACGAAGGCCACATCGATTCCAGACATGAATTTATTTGATGACGATACAAGTGTTACTCTATCCCATGTCGATTATTTTGCACTTGTGGAGATTATGTCACATGAGCTTGAAAAGCTCCAGGACTGATTAAACCGATATCGAGCTTAATCTCTGCTACCACATATTGTAAATCTGACCTTCCAAAATGGATTTTTTCCCCGCAAAGGTTATTTAATTATGGAAACGAATCCCTATAGCTGATAACCAGCGATATATCTCTGCTCTTCCATGCTTCAGGAAAATCTTTGGAAAAATAACGTATTTTACGGTTGATTACCTTTCTAGATCCAGATATGATTATCTCCAACGACCAATATGGATTCGAGCAAATCATTCGACATTTCTCGTCGTTCGTTCTTTATACAACCAACTTATTGTTGCTGCAGAGGATCTAAGCAGTTCAGCATAACTACTTTCCAGTCAAGGTTTATATCAGTTCTCAGTTATGCCATTTGGCTTGGCAAATGCCCCATCCACTTTTGAGCGCCTCATGGAGGATGTTTTAAGAGGTCTCCAATGGGAAGAATGTCTTGTATACATTGATGACATCATAGTTCCTGGGAAATCAGTGGAGGAATCACTGCAACGGCTGGAACATGTCTTTGAGAGACTGATGGAAGCTGGGTTGAAACTCAAACCTTCAAAATGTGTTTTCTTCCAAAAGAGTGTAAATTTTCTGGGACATGTTGTTTCTGAGGATGGCATTCAAACGGATCCCGGCAAAATCTCAACCATACAGGACTGGCCTGAACCCCAAAACGTGAAGCAGGTACGGAGCTTCGTCGGTTTGTGCTCTTACTATCGCCGATTCATAAAGGGGTTTGCAGGAATATGCAGGCCATTGCACAAACTCACTGAGAAGGAAAGCCAGTTTCGTTGGACTGAGGAATGTCAGACTGCATTTGACATCTTGAAACAGGAGCTGACAACATCCCCAGTACTGTCTTATCCGTTACCCGGGCAGACATTTATCTTGGACACAGATGCAAGTGATTCTTCAGTTGGCGCTGTTTTGTCTCAAGAGCATGAGGATGTAGAAAAGGTGGTGGCATACATGAGTAAGTCAATGAATAAGCATGAACAGCTATACTGTGTTACACGGAAAGAACTCCTGGCAGCAATAACTGCTCTCAAGCACTTTCACCCCTACCTTTATGGACAGAAAGTTCTCCTTCGAACTGACAATGCAGCTGTAAGCTGGATGCGCAACTTACGCAATCCAACAGGTCAAGTAGCTAGGTGGTTGCAAGAGATGGGAAATTACAATCTGGAAGTCAAACACCGTGCAGGAAAGAGTCATGCCAATGCCGATGCGTTGTCTCGACGGCCATGCAATAATTGTGCCAGGCTGGAGAGGGCAAACGTGGAGGCCGAGGACAGTTGTGGCGATTCCATGGAGAGTACACAAATATCTCACCCAACAGAGGATGAGGAAATTACGGAGTCAATACGAGTTGTCACTCGGAATCGGGCAGCTGTACAGGGGATTAAGGAGCACCAAATACTCCTTGAAAAATGGGACCCCCACACAGTTCGTCAACATCAACTGAATGACCAGAACATAGGGCCAATCATGACTGCTTTGGAAAAGGGCAAGGGTAGACCAGACTGGTCAGCTATTTCTCATCTTTCCAGCTACCTAAAGACAACATGGCGCTCATGGGACCGGTTGGAACAACATGGTGGAATTACAAGCGTCTAGTCCGTCATTCATAATCCAGCCGTCGTCCATTAGAGAATATCCGCGTCCATAATCCAAAGACCTATTCCATTTCCATATAACAGTATTAGCACCAAATTCAAAAAGACAAAAGTATACATAAACATAGGCTTGTTTCCTGCAAGAGAGAAGCGGTCAACAGTTTTCAATGATGCCGGCAAGACATCATGATGTTCCAAATATCAAATCCGTATCGCTGATCAGTATTCTTAATCCATAATATTCGTTGTAAAGTCGTCATCTAAAGAATGTTGTATCTCAGTCACGCTTTGATTGCGACTGTTCATATGAGTACCATGAGGATCTTGAAGTACATGGGTTCATACGGCCCCTAGCCCCGGGTTAAGCGGAATTAGACACAAGTTACGAAACGTAGCGCCATAGATCTTGCACGCTACGTTCGTATTTTGCTATCAGCATGCGATATGTATCGCCAAATTTGAAAACTTTGAGTGGAGGCGCTTGGTGGAATAGCCCTGTTTTATAAGTTTCTGCAACAATGTTTTGTGACGTTGATTAAAATCATCACATTTAACACAGGATCTAGCAAATGCTACTAAGCGAGATATGTATACGCCATATGCAGGTCCCACTGGAATATTACTATCCAGAAAGGGATAGTTTACGATGTCGAAATTGTAATCATCTCTTTGTCATAAAGTCGACGAGAGAGAATGCCCGCTTCATTTTTATAGAGATAGAGATCTAAATAAGATGTGCCTGTAGGGCTATCTGTAGTTTCCTTCAAATCCAGTGAAGGTGGATATATATCTTCACTGCGTCATTTATATAGCGATTATCCACAGCGAGAAGATCGTCTATATAGCGTTTGGTGAATGAGAAGGAACGGGCTTTGAGTGGATCGGTTTTTGAAAGCGCCAGCATATAGTCATATTCATAAGAGATCAGATACAGGTCAGCCAACAGGGGTGCACATTTAGTACCCATTGGAATACCTATATGCTGCTGATATATTGTGTTGCCAAATTTCACATAGATATTTTTAATGAGAAATTCAAGCAACTCTATAAACAAAGAAACATCCCATGAATGATATCTCTTGTATGTAGTAGAGCTAAAGAATGCTTTATGGCTTCCGACATTAATATATATCTACGATCAGTTTTCTTGAACACAGATACTATTAATGAACTTATACGGTCAATAAGGTCCTGATGAGGGATTGTAGTATAGAGGGTCGAGAAATCCCATGTGGATACATGTCTGTACGGTATGTGACCTTTAGCATCAAGTTCTTCCGTAAGACATTTTGAGTTTTTCAATATCCACATACATTCAACGCCAGAGTTCTTGAAAATAGTGGCGCAATACCTTTCCCAAAATGCTTTTACCTCCTGAATGCTGTTCAGGAAGTTTATCACCGATCAAAATGCCACCATCTACCAGCTCGTCGTACCAGAGGCATGCAAACAGGATGTCCTGAGACTACATCATGACATTCCCTCAGCGGGACACCTTGGCGTACAAAAGACAGTGTCAAAGATTAAGCAAGCATTTTACTGGCCCGGCATGAAGAAAGATGTAGAGACGTACTGTTTGCAGTGTGACAAATGTATTGCTAGGAAGACACCCAAGTCACAGGGGCGTGCCCCACTAGGACAATACCATGTTGGGGAGCCCATGGAACGGGTAGCTATGGACATACTCGGGCCTCTACCACTGACTATTAAAAGAAACAAGTATTTGCTTGTAATAACAGATTGCTTCACCAAGTGGACAGAAGCTATTCCCCTACCAGACCAGGGTGCAGAAACAGTTGCAAAAGCTTTCGTGAATGAGTTCGTCTGCAGATTTGGGACACCATTACAGGTACATAGTGACCAAGGCACAAACTTCGAGTCACAACTACTCAAGGCTGCGTGTGACCTCTTGCAAATTGACAAGACGAGAACACCAAGCATGAGGCCTCAGTCCAATGGTGGTGCAGAGAGGTTCAATCGAACTGTTGCAACGATGCTGACCATTTACTGCGAGAAGCAGCAAAAGAAGTGGGACGAATTCTTGCCACAAGTTATGATGGCCTATAGAGCCTCAAGCCATGCTAGTACAAATGCTTCTCCCAATCTGATGACATTTGGAAGGGAAGTGACACTGCCGATGCAAGCTATTACGGCCCAACCAATTGGTGATAACGAGCCTATCAGCACAGATGAATACACGTTGCGACTTCAGGAGACCCTACAGCCCGTCCATGAAATAGCCCGGAAGGTCCTGAAGAAGAGAGCCGAATACCAAAAGAGACATTACGACTTGAAGGCAGCGAAGAAGATACTGAAGCCCGGGCA
>JAVTVY010050032.1:0-24190 GCA_036873755.1 Hanleya hanleyi | reverse complement strand
TGGACAGCCTTGGAGAAAGTAGTGCCTATCGTGGACCAGCTGTTTACACCGGACCAGCGATCATCAGACGAGTTGGAGTGGGCTCGTGCCCTGAGAGAAGCGGCGGCTGAACCCCATGAACAACAACTACATGAACCCGACGACGACGAGGCCATTGATTACCCGGCTGAACTGAGTCAACCAACACAACTGTGGTAGAAACTTGTTATAAATAAACGATAGAGCCAGGGTCCATCATCATTGTGTCACCATGAAGCGCTGGGAGAAGGTGTTGGATAACTTATACTACAGTCCCGACAGTCCGGCTGCGTATAGTGCCTTGTCGGCTCTCTATCGAGCGGCCAAACCCCAGGGGATACAACGTGTTCAAGTCCGAGATTGGTTAAGAAAACAAGATACCTATACCTTACATCGAGCTGTCCGTCGCCATTTTCTACGGAACCGGGTCATCGTGGGAGGAATAGATGCCCAGTGGCAAGCGGATTTGGTCGATATGAGCGCCTTTGCCAAACACAACGATGGGAATCGGTATATCTTGACGTGCATCGATATCCTATCGAAGTATGCGTGGGTGGTACCCATCCGGACGAAAACGGGGGCGAATCTCATGGCGGCGTTCAAAGACATCTTCAAGACCGGGCGCAAACCTTTGTATTTGCAAACCGACGAAGGCACGGAATTCCTCAACAGACCGTTCCAACAGTTTCTGAAAGCCCAGAAGGTGTTTTTCTTCCATACGTACAACGAGACCAAGGCTTCCGTGGTGGAAAAGTTCAACAGAACATTCAAAGGCCGTATGTATAAATATTTCACCTATAAGAATACAAGACGGTACATCGATGTTCTCCCGAAACTTGTGAGTGGTTACAATCGAGCCTATCATCGGAGTATAGAGAGAGCCCCCATTACCGTGACCCAACGCAATGAAGCCCAAGTCCGGCGTGTGTTGTACCCCAGGCCATCGCAGCGAACGCCGAAGGCGGTGTACAAGGTCGGGGACCCTATACGGATCAGTAAAGTCAAAGATCAATTTGAGAAAAGTTACTTGCCCAACTGGAGCGATGAGCACTTCCTGATTAAACGGCGCCTACCCCGACAGCGGCGAGTCTACGAACTGGAAGATCTTCAAGGGGAACCGTTGCTAGGCACGTTTTACGAGACGGAATTACAGCCTGTCGTAAAAACACAGCAGGACTACTACACGGTGGAGCAGATTTGAAAACGGAACGTCGACGTGGCAAACTGTTTCATTTCGTCAAATGGCAAGGCTGGCCCAGTTCCTTCAATTCCTGGGTCGCTGCCAACCAGGTAAAACGACTATAAAGCCAGACACCACTGCCGTCCTCCTTCATTCCACGTCCGACCATGAACACGGTGCAACCGTCTCTGAACACAGCGTCTTCCAAAACGCGCAAAGCGCAAGTAGGCTTTGGGGTGATAGTGCTAACCCTGCTGAGTGTGTTGTACGCAGGTGTGTTTTACGACGTAGGCTATGTCAGTACGTTACTTAACCAACTGAGAACACCAGCCATCAGTGAAACGGGTCTACAGAGAGCACCAGTCGTATCGAGCCCAGTCACCACCACACCCCTTGTACAAGCCAAGTCGAGCTCTACACTTACACCAAGTACACCTACTACGTCTCAAGACCCACCGGATTTCATCCCTCACAGTGAACCGACAACGACGACCCACGTTGTACCCATCACCACCATCATCACCCCTGACAGTGTACAGACAACGACGACCGACGTTGTACCCACCACCACTCCAGTTCACTCGTACCAAATTTACAAGAGCGGGTTACCACGACAACGGATACACCTCGAACCATGGACCCCCGTTGGCAGCATCCCTTCACTTGCGTCATCGCAGGACCGACGGGTTCGGGCAAAACGCACTTCGTCCGGAAGCTCCTTCAACACGCCGACAGCATGATCACCCCACCTATTGCCCGAGTCGTGTGGTGTTATGGAGAATGGCAGGAAGCGTATGCAGCATTGCCCCACATCACGTTCGTGGAAGGCCTATCCAACCTGACCGATTTGGAACCCGACACCTTGGTGGTTCTGGATGATCTCATGGCGGAGACGGATGCGCGGGTCACCCAACTCTTTACCAAAGGCAGCCACCATCGACGGCTCAGCATCATCTACATTGTGCAGAATCTGTTCAGTAAAAACAAGAACATCGGAACATCAGCTTAAATGTCCACTACCTGGTGGTCTTCAAAAACCCGAGAGATACCACTCAACTGCTGCACCTGGCGAGACAGATGTATCCCGACCGCACACCGTTTGCGTTGGAAGCCTTCAAAGATGCCACAACCCATCAGCACGGGTATATGCTCTTCGACCACAAGCAAGCCACCCCCGACCACCTTCGACTACGGACCGGCATCTTTCCCGGAGACACCCACCACGTGTACATGCAAAAATAATGTAAACACATCCACAATGGCTCCCCCAGCTGGGGTCTGTGTGTTTTGATGATGGGGAATAATAAAAAGAATGAATACCACAGCAGGGTTATGTTCTCTGAGGTAGATAAAAAGAGCAGCGTTGTGGGTTCTAGCATTAGTTGTACAGGATGTCTGCGCGAGTACGGAAGCACGCTCCCACGCTCCGTGTATTGAAGACAGCCCCACCCGAGTTGGTCCGAACCATTGTACGCGGTGCGGACCCTGACCTTGTACGCTGTCTGTGCGAGATCGGGTACAACCTGTTAAAAGGCAACGTACCACTGACTCCGGCTCAGAAGACCAGGTTGGCCAAGCATAAGACAGGTCTCCGAACCCTAGTCCACAAGCGGGTCCCTCAAACACAAAAGAAAAAGGTGTTACAGAAAGGCGGCTTTCTCGGGGCCATCTTAGCACCGTTGGCCGCTTCTGTGTTGGGTCCAGTACTGGGTGGACTCTTCGGCCGACAATGAACCACACGAAAAAAATGGTGCTCGTCGAGCCACGGTTCCTACAAAACCTCCAATCACCCTACCCTGTCCCACCTACGGTGAAGACCATAAACACCCTCGATGGAGAGATGCAACAGATCTTACAGAGACCGGGGTTAAGCGACAGTGAGAAAGTACAACGGTACAATGAGACGCTTCAACGATACATGACGTTCATGGACCAATACAAAACCCTGTCTACCCCAGCAACAGCAACACCACCACCACCACCACCACGTGACAGACCGCCGACCTCAGCACCGTTCCAACAGCCGCCATTACCAGGGGTAGCCCCCACAGCCCCACAGTGGGTGGAAGACGAAGTGCTGAAGAGTGTACCTGCCTCGTTCAAGAAACAAGCTGGCCTGGTATTACAACGGATGAAACAGAATCCTAACATGGCTTGGAATGATAAAGGCGAACTCCTGGTACAGAATCAGGTGGTCCCCGGCACCCACATGACGGATTTAGTGAATGATCTGATGCGTCAACGCAGATCGCACACCGATCCTCGAGGATGGGAGGTCTTCGCTCAAGGCTTGAAAGACATGCATGTACCACGGGAATTGGTGGGGAACCCCCACCGCTGGGCCTTTATGCAGCAAACCCAGCAATCGCCGAGTCGTGCACCACGACTCTCACCACAACCTTCTTGGGAAGCCGACTGGGAACCGGAGTCACCCCCTAAAACTCCACCACCATCACAACGGGCACCTTCTTTTCAGACCTTTAAAAAACCACCCTCGATCAAGACACCCCACATCTCCAGAGCCGTGACACGTAGCAAGTCAACGCGACGAACACGACTTAAAACCAACAGCAGCAGCAGGACAGCTCAGTCGCCATGTTTTACCTGACCCTACCCAGTAACAGTTCGCTGGATGTGTTTCCTGACAACACCGTGGCCAAGTACGTCACCCAGTTACCACAACCGTTACATTTACCTGGACGCTGGGAATGTGGCCTCGTGGATATCCAATACCCTTACTCGTGGTACAACGTGCGAGCCAATGAAGTGTGGTACGAGGTGACCTACGAAGGCAAAAACACCCGGCTCACCCTGCCCGAAGGCCAATACGATACCCCCAAAGGGTTCATGGGTGGGCTGTCAAGACTGATGCATGATAAGGCGCTACGGGTGGTGACGGATAGTGCAACACGCCTGATAGCCTTGCGCTTCAAGAGAAACGTGTTCTTCGATGTCAACGTACACAACGACAAGGCACAGCTTACCGTCACCGATACCGTGAATGTAAAACTCAGTCCTACACTACAGCAAATGCTGGGTTTCGATCTACAGACGTTCGCTGGTCCCACCCAACACCATGGCGAGATGCCGATGGATATGAAGTCGGGGATGTACGGACTCTACGTCTACTCGGACGTGGTGGACAACCACATCGTGGGCGATATCAACACACCTCTGTTACGGGTGGTCCCCATTAAAAAGACGTATGGCGATCAAGTCACCCACAGTTTCAACCATATAATGTACCTGCCCGTACGACAAACTGACATCAACACGATCACGGTGGATATAAGAGATGACACGGGACGACCGGTGGCATTCGAACGAGGAAAAGCGGTGCTGACACTTCATTTTCGACAAGCACGTGCTCCCCACTTTGCATAATGAAAGTACCTTACGAGTGCGATGCACGCAGCTATGCCGACTATTATGCCCAACAGGCCGGGGGTGGCTTTCCGGTCTTTAGCGGTGCAGGCATGCAACGAGGACATGGTCTGGGGAACATACTCGGCAGCATTGTGAAAACATTCCTGCCCTTGGTGACGCGTGGGGTGAAAGCAATGGGCAAACAAGCGGTACGCAGTGGACTGCAAGTGGCCGGTGATGTGTTGGGGGGTACGGCACCCAAAGAATCCTTGAAACGGCGGGCCAAAGAAGCGGGAGGCGTCTTGGTGGCCAAAGCACGACGCACCGTAGGGAATAAAAGAGCTGCCCCACCGAAACCACGCACCAGTCGACGACCGACCCAGCGACGACGCACATCCAAGAAGACCCGGGATATCTTTTCTTAAAACATGGCCCTAATCCACGCCGAGTCCTGCCCCTCCACCAACAGTGAATTTGATTTGTGGACCGTGCCGCCCACACAAACCAGTGTCGAACAAGGATTATGGGTGGAGCATCTCCCGCTCTCCAGCATCAACGAAACCGGGCCCATCGAGTTCACCATCAGTAATGCGGATACGGCCTATGTGTATTTAGCCCATACCTACTTGTATGTGAAAGCCAAGGTGGTCAATGGAGCTGGCACCAGAATCGCTGACCAAGCAACGGTGGGCCCGACGAATCTCTGGCTGCACTCGATGTTTCAGCAGGTGGATATTTTTCTCAGCGACAAACTCATCAATGACTCCACCAACACGTACCCCTATCGAGCCTACATCGAGACACTGTTGTCGTATGGCCGAGAGGCTAAAAAATCTCAGCTGACAACCGCTTTATTCTACAGGGACACAGCCGAGCACATGGACACGGCGGACAATGGGGAATATAACAAACGGAAGGCTTTCACTGCGAACAGTGCCTCGGTGGATATGATGGGTCGACTGCATGCAGACATGTTCATGCAAGACCGGTACCTCTTGAACAAGATCCCCATCAAAATCCGACTGATACGGGCGCCTCCGACCTTCCCCTTGATGGCCACTAACGTAGAGGGGCATGTAGCGGACTATAAGATTGTCATCCAAGACGCAGTCCTGTATGTCCGAAAAGTGAAACCGAATCCAGCCGTTCAATTAGGACACATGAAAGCCTTGGAAACAAAACCAGCCCAGTACCCTATCCGACGTGTGCAAACCAAAGTGTTCTCTGTGCCTGCTGGAAATATGGGCGCCAACAAAGAAAACCTGTTCCTGGGGGAACTACCCAAGCGATTGATCTTGGCCTGTGTGGAAAATACCAGTTTCAGCGGAGCCTACCAAGAGAATCCGTTTGACTTTCAACATTTCGGCATCAATTTTGTGGCCCTGCATGTGGATGGACAACAGGTGCCAGCCACGGCCTTAACACCGAACTTTGGGCGGAGGAATTTCATTCGAGCCTATCAGAGCCTGTTTACAGCCACCGGTCAAATAAACCAGGACGAAGGGAATATGATCAGTCGGGAGGACTACGCCAACGGATACACGTTGTTCTGTTTCGATCTGACCCCCACCTTAGAGAACGACCATCAGCTGGCCCTGGCCAAGCAAGGCAACTTACGGTTGGAAATCCACTTTGCACGAGCCCTGGCGACGACCGTCAATGTGATCTGCTACGCCGAGTTTGACAACATCATTCAAGTGGACAAGGCGCGCAACGTCCTGTGTGCCTTCTCCACCTAAAATGGATACAGACCAGATAACCACCGTGCTGGAGAATGACCCAGAGACACGTAGGGTCTTTCAAGGGGTGTTCGCCCGAGATGTGTTTCCATTAGACCGTGTGTATCCGGCTGCTTACGTTCTCAACACGGATCCGATGGATCGGCCCGGTGAACACTGGGTGGCCGTGTACTTGGCAGAACAGCAGGGCGAATACTTTGACCCGTACGGCCTGCCACCCCTCCATCCCGATTTAACAGACTTCATGGATCAAGGCACAGAGACGTGGTGTTGGAACAGTCAAACGTTGCAAAGCCTGACCAGTGGCGTGTGCGGACAATATTGCTTGTTTTACCTGTACCATCGATGCCGGGGAAGACCCTTATCTACTATCGTACAGATGTTTGACGAGTACCCCCAGGCCATTTCAATGTACAAGCCCCGTTCTGGGCTTAAGTTAATGACAAGCCCCTTGTTCTGGGCTTCAATGTACAAGCCCCTTGTTCTGGGCTTCAATGTACAAGCCCCTTGTTCTGGGCTTCAGTTAATGACAAGCCCCTTGTTCTGGGCTTGAGTTTTCACGTGGTTGTTCTCACGTTGTTGTTCACTGAATAAAAAAAAAAATGAGATCTCACCAAAAAACCCTGTCTTGTGTGTTTTATTCCTAATGCATCAATGCCCAATGTGGAGATTCAGTGAAACTGAAATCAGTGGTGTAGGATGGGGCCCAAATGTAACCCATCAAGTTTAGAATGCAAGAGCACTATAGTAAAAAATAGAGAGCCAATGAAATCAGCCTACAGACCAAGTACGTGTTTTTGGTCTAGGTTTGGAGCAGGCATTTCATTGAGGTACGTGTATACGGTGAGTGAAAAGACTCGTCCAACACGTATAGATTATGTTGATGACTATAAGTTCTAGGTAACCCATCAAGTTTAGAATGCAAGAGCAATATAGTAAAAATAGAGAGCCAATGAAATCAGCCTACAGACCAAGTACGTGTCTTTGGTCTAGGTTTGGAGCGGGCATTTCATTGAGGTACGTGTATACGGTGAGTGAAAAGACTCGTCCAACACGTATAGATTATGTTAATGACTATAAGTTCTAGGTAACCCATCAAGGTTAGAATGCAACAGCACTATAGTAAAAATAGAGAGCCAATGAAATCAGCCTACAGACCAAGTACGTGTCTTTGGTCTAAGTTTGGAGCGGGCATTTCATTGAGGTACGTGTATACGGTGAGTGAAGAGACTCGTCCAACACGTATAGATTATGACTATAAGTTCTATGAGCATAATGCATGAAAGTGGCTTTGAACACCGTATTAGCCAATCAGTAGCCTAGAATGGAGCCAAAGGTAACCCATCCATGTCCAGAAAAACATTATCCGGGTGTACAAGAACCCAGATGTAGGCGCGGACGTCAGCGAAAGCACACCGTGAATACCCCAATTCGATTGGCTGATTGTTCGACCGCTGATTGGTTCTTTTTTCTCGACCGCTGATTGGCTCTTTTTCTCGACCGCTGATTGGCTCTTTTTCTCGACCGCTGATTGGTCCACATGGAACTGCCCATCTTTCCCAGGTTCATCTAGAATCCCCCTTTTTTGTGCTCAAGCTCTGACTATAGCGATACCGCAACATTGTCTCATTGGACATTGGACCGTCTGACCTGGAGGTGACCCTTTGACCTTTTGACCCGCGTCCGCGCGCGCGCGCACTGCCGGGGATGACGCGGGATGACGCGCGCGCGCGCACGCGCTGCGGGGCGCTGGGGCGGGAAAACACCCGGCGGTTGAACATTGGAACTCTTGTGGGTTTGGAGGATGAACATACGGACGTCTAAGGGAAAAAATTGGAACTCTTCTATGTTTGAAGGTAGTGTTTAGTGAAAACCCGGAAGTGACGTGACAACCCACGTGACCTGCGTATATACTCCTGTAAAATAGAGCCGATTTTATTTCTTTGGAAGGGGCAAGGTCAATAGGACTTGCGCTTTTATACTACTAAACTGTGAAGTAGATTACATCTTACATAGGCCTTAAGGCCGTGATATGCATATGAAGTATTCTGGGGCATGGTCAGTACTTTCCAATTTTCCCTTCGTCTACTACTCGCCGATTTTTTTTGATTTTTTTTATTATTTATTTATTTATTTATTTATTTATTTCCTCGAGAGCTTTAAAATAAGACCTCACTCTACTCAATCGGGCCACTAGTGCTCCACCTAGACTCCAACATGTCCACCCCGTATGGATTTATACATACTAATATCCCAGTATATGAGTGTATATGGGTCTATATGGATCTATATACAAGCCTACGCGGTACTTTCATAGTTTTTTCCATCGTATTCTACATGATCAACCTCATAGCTCATAGTAAAAGCCATAAAAAAACCGACCACCCCTATACCCATACAGGCCAAATATAGCGGACATGATCTTCGCCTGGGAATTGGTCTAGTCCGAGTTGTCTCCCTTGCACCAAAGCGTATAGATGGCGCTGTGGTTTGAACGACGTTATTATCCGGGCTAATTGACCTTGAGCAGCCATTTTGTTAGCGTTTTGTTAGCGTCCTGCATACGGAGGACGATTTCACTGATCATTGTGTTGTTTTCTGAGCTGGGGAACATTCTCTGTCGCAGTTTATAACGGAACTTTCTTCCTTTCGGTGTCCGCTGAGATGAATAATGTGACGAAACTCTGCACGATTCATCGCCTGCATGTATACCCGTCACACGTAGACTGTAATCGAGGGAGTGTGCTGTGTTGTGTTCGAGCGGACGCATAAATTTGTGTGATATCAGACAGGAAACGTGGAAATTGATATTCTTTCACAGATTTCGAAGTGTATACAGTTCTGGTGAGCTGAACGCAGCCTTTATGAGCAGCGATTGAACGATGATGTAGGCCACCGAACAGGTTTTGTGGAATCAACATTCTGTAACACTCCCCCTTGACTGGAGGGATTTTATCGGACATCTGCAGTACGGAACGCTATTTGTTGCATACATTCGCTTATCGTGGCAGTCCGTATAATTTGTCAATTTTGTGTTTGGTTTCGTGAGAGAGGACGACATTGGTTTTCATCAGTGCAAAACTCCCGCCCCCCGACCCGCACCACAACAGTGAAAGCTGGTGGATGAAATTCTACTCCACGGGAACGGTTGGTGATACCCATATTTTTTAGCATACGAATGCATCGTGATGAAGGCTTCATGGTGTGTTATACCCACCTAGGAAAAAAACAGCCCCAGATCATCTGGACTAAACTCTTTTATCAGGTAAGCTAGACTTTAGTACTATACTTGCGTTGAAACCCATGCAGACAATCTATTCAAATTTCAATGCATTGGCAACATAGCGTCGCACGAAATATACGCGCCCCTGTTGACCAGGATTTTTTTATACTCCCACAACAACAGACAATTTGAAGACAATTTTCTAGCGGGGTGTTTTCTTGAACATAATTGCTGTAATATACTCTTCTTTTTGTGGACGCTAAATATAGGGTAGAAAATGGCAACATTGTGACCAAACCATAACAGTTGACAGCTGTAAAAATAGATACCGTGGCATAAATTAGAGAGCATTTCAGTACACCTCAAAAAAAATGAAACCTGGACGGGTATCCTTCATCTCGAGGGGACGCAAGTTCGATTCTTGCTTTCATTATGTGAGTATGTGTTGGACATGTGATCTTTAAATTTTATTATCATCAATACACCTAAACGGTATAGTTCAACCCCACCCCAGCCCAACCGATGCCCCTTCATGAATGCTTCACATTGATACCTCACTCGACCCCACTGGACCATACCCGTGAATGAATTCACCACGGTGGCATACTGTAAAATGCGAGTGGCATGGGGCTGGATCTCCGCCATGGCTCTGTAGAAATGAAGGTGTGGGATCCAGAGGGACGTGTTTTATAGACCAGATGTAGCTCTACGGGTGTAGTCCGTGATACGTACTATTCTGATGGGTTAGTCCAAAAAAAAGGGAGCAACAACAACAACAACAACAATACAGATTACAGATCAATCCTTTTTCCAGGTCACGCCCGATTCACGCAGACCGGAAGTGACGTCATACACCTGCGCACAACCGTGATGGAAAAAAATGGATATGACCTTGAACTGATCACGTGACCTCCCCGTGATGACAAATACCCAGAACCAAGTGAGTATATGCATCCCATAGTCCCAGGTCACGCCCGATTCACGCAGACCGGTCCATTAGATGCCCCTTCATGAATGCTTCACATTGATACCTCACTCGACCCCACTGGACCAGTAGTCAATCTCCTAGCTCCAAAAAGGCTATTTTCATACCCTTCGGCCACCGCGCATGCGCACAATGCCGATATTTCAATCCACACCCAGCCCATTAGATGCCCCCTCACCTAAGCTTCACTTTGATACCTCACTCGACCCCATCGGACCATTTTATCTAGGGACTACTTTTTCTCCGCGGAAGCTTTTTCCCGAGACCGAATCACCGCCAGACATGACTGCATCACCGCGGATGAATACATTCTTGCACTCACTCACACCACCCACACATAGGCCGCCATCTTGTCATGCACCCACCACCCACATTTGTACCCACCACCCACATTTGTACCCACCACCCACATTTGTACCCACCACCCACATTTGTACCCACCACCCACATCTGGGTCCCACCACCCACACACACACACACACACGCCGCAGTACCCACCACCCACATTGGGTACCCACCACCCACATTGGTACCCACCACCCACCACCCACAACGAACCCACCACCCACATTGGTACCCACCACCCACACCCACAACGTACCCACCACCCACATTGGTACCCACCACCCACACCCACACACACACCGCCATGTTAAACACAGCACCCACCACCCACAGGGTGGTACCCACCACCCACATTGGTACCCACCACCCACCACCCACAACGTACCCACCACCCACATGGGTACCCACCACCCACCACCCACAACGTACCCACCACCCACATGGGTACCCACCACCCACAGTACCCACCACCCACATTGGGTACCCACCACCCACATTTGATACCCACCACCCACCACCCACAACGTACCCACCACCCACATGGGTGCCACCACCCACACCCACAACGTACCCACCACCCACATTGGTACCCACCACCCACACCCACACACCGCCATGTTAAACGGCACCCACCACCCACAGGGTGGTACCTACCACATTGGTACCCCACCACCCACCACCCACTACGTACCCACCACCCACATCGGTACCCACCACCCACCACCCACAACGTACCCACCACCCACATCGGTACCCACCACCCTCACACCACACATGCGCATGCGCACACACCCAATTGTGACGTCATCCCAGGTTCTGCGCATGCGCACTGAGGCGCTAGCTCATGAATTTACGCCTTGTATACTACTGCTGACTGCATGGCAAATTTTAAGTTTCTAAATTTGAATGAATTTGATTGAAAAGCTGGATGAACCTGTATGAGTTTAATGACTGTCACATTTAGATGAGATGTTACTCTACGGAAGTTACACAATTTAAACATAAATGGCAGGCTTTGGCAAGTTGTTTCAATCTGTATAATGGCAACAGGAACAATAAACAACGATCATGCTTCAAAGCTGCGATATCAGATATAATTTTTCAGAGAATACTGTATGCATGCTAAAGGATAGTTGATTCACTTTGGAAGCTGTCCTTCCTTTCCAATTCCCACAGCAGCATTTTCTTGGGTATTTAAAATAACATCTAAATGGCTGAAAATTTCGAATATGCTGTGAAACCCAGGTGTGCAATAACATTATTAGAGTAATTGTAAGCTAAAGTTTAAATATTTACTCTTTCTATACTACTCATGTCCTATATCGTCAGCAGCCAAAATCATAACGCTAAATATGTATGTTTTTTTTCAAATACTGTAGTTCATATTGCAAAACTGAACTTTCAATATGTTAGAAAAAAAGTTCATATTGACAATGAACTTTTTTTTGCCTAAACTTGAAGATTATGCCATATACACTGTTAAATGCTGTACATTTGTGTATTAAAATGTGTTTGTCCACTGACACTTTTTCCTACAAGAGCCGCTAGTGTTATCTTCTGAATAATTAGAATAAATAGCCCTGGCGAACTGAGCTGCTTCAACGGATGAACAATGAAGTGTTACCAATGAATGTTCATGAATAAAATCATCAGTAGTTCATGAGCTTCGTTTCATGAAAAATCTATGAAGTAATTTGAGAACCTTTAACGATTTTTTAATAAATGCATTGATAGTTGATAAATATATTTTTTTTAAACTGATTATACAGTTTCCTAAACCTCGAAAGACTTTCAATGAACATAGGCATTTAATCAACTGAAAAAATTCACGCATATATTTCCTGTAAGGAGAACACATTTAATGAAGTTACGTAGCTCAGCAACGTTCTGATAAAATTCATGAATAGGTTTAATGAATATTTTATTAACTAACGTGAATTTTTTTTCAATTGCTGCGCAGTTGTCACGCATGAACAAACAAATATTTAATAGGCCAGAATAATTTCTGAACCAATGAATCATTACGGTATCTAATCAAACCTCTGGTATCATTAGTTTTTTGACACCTGAACTGTACGTGTACAAACCTGGAATAATTTTATAAAGTGGTTGCAGATCTTAAATAATATCACTGATACGCACAACATGGTATGACAGTGTATCCAGTGTTTGTATTAATTGCCTGGTATGCGCTGATGAAGTCTAGCGTACACATCTATTAACAGTGTATCTGTCGAAATATCCGAGCGCATCTATGCCGTGGCAAGTTGATAATTGACCTACTTCACTGTTACTCTGACATATGGTAATATCTTTCGCAGTGAGAGATACATCGTCATGACTGATGTTATAATCCTTGTACCTCACCAAGGTCAAATCCTACATGTTAACAGATGTTCTTGGCTACTTGGACCCTCTCTGCCCCTCCCCAACTCCTGCTCCTTCACCTCAATAGTATCGGTGCCACTTTTGCCCATGTTAGCTTTTACAGATTTGCCGTGCTGGTTTATAAACTGCTAGTCCGTGTAGAATACTATCGTCCATCATTCATTATTTAGACGTCGTCCAATAAACGGACAGTAAACCGTTGCGAAAAGTTTGTTGTAAATGAAAGAATAGTTTCATCACTTTTCAAAAGTATTTTTTAATCGAATGAAAAACATTTAGTGTATGTGTTTGTATGTATGTGTTACGACCATTCCATTTTCCTATTCTCTCGATTATTTAGTCTAGCGGCTTAGGTGAAAAATCGTGACACGCCGGATTAAAGCATGAAACTTGGCACAGTTACTGTACACATCATATATGATCATATCCCCAGGGGGTGCCCGACCTGGATAACCTCCTTCTCATAAAATCCAAGATGGCCGCCAAAATGGCCGCCAAATACACAAGTACTCAAATCTTCGCTTGTATTTTGACCGAAATGTTACTTGAACTGTCCATATATATGTTTTAGGTGGCACGGAATCAATAAATGAACGAATAAACCAACTAGGTTACTGTAATAGATTACTTTACAATCCAAGATGGCCGTCAAATACACAAATACTCATATATTCGCTTGTATTTGGGCTGAATTGTTAATTGAACTGTCCATATATATGATTTAGGTGGAAGGGAATCAATAAATGAAAGAATAAACCAACTAGGTCACAGTAATAGATTACTTTACAATCCAAGATGGCCGCTAAAATGACCGCCAAAAACACAAATACTCATATATTCGCCCCTATTTGGGCTGAATTATTATTTGAAATGTCCATGTATATATGTTTCATGAGGCAAGGAATCAATAAACGAATACTTCACATTGGATACAATTATAGATTATATTACAATTGAAGATCTTAGCTTGTATTGGAAGTGTAATGTTACCGCTTCTTGAAATGTCCGTGTATATGTTTTATATGGCACGGAATCGACCAACAGGTCATTCAAATAGGTTACATTAGTAGGTTTAGTTGCAATTCAAAATGGCTGACAAACTGGTGACAAAACTCACAGAGATGTGGGAATTTAGATCACAGTCAAGCTGCTTATCGTTATATATATTTATACGTGACTAGAGCTCTGGCAAGATTTACCATATACCGGTACCGATAAACTATGGCAAGATTTGCCATATACCAATAATCGTGTTAACCAGCTAGCATTCCCTGGATTATCAACACTCAGTCAAAGTTACATGTCTATTCACATAGTCAGCAAAGTTTCAACAACCAGCATATAGTTATATGCCTTTCAGGGGAACAGAATATACACGAACGTCGAAATTGTTTCCCAAAACAATTACAAATCCAACAAAATATCACGAGGTCACACAGATCAAGAGCTGGGTAGCGGGACTATGTATCTGATAACAGCCTACCAAATCAGATGCCCGATCATCACACTCAACGATTCACGAGGTCACACAGATCAAGAGCTGAGTAGCGGGACTATGTATCTGATGACAGTCTACCAAATCAGATGCCCGGTCATCACACTCAACGATTCACGAGGTCACACAGATCAAGAGCTGAGTAGCGGCACTATGTATCTGATGACAGTCTACCAAATCAGACGCTCGATCATCACACTCAACGTTCGCAGTTTTCACTGTACTGACAAAGTGCTGTGCATTAAAGTTGAGCATTTCTACAGATGCACTTCCTCGAGCACAGGGACACAGCTTTACATCCACACTTAATCAGTTCCCAGCAACTTTTTGTTGCTCCTGGTAGCGTCATCCAGATTGGCAGCTGCTGGTCGTCAGTTTTTGTCCAGCCTAATCTTTCCGGGGTCGGAGCATTCTACCTTGATCTCAGGCTGGTTATCCAGATGCTGGTTTGATAGATGCTTCGGTTAGTGTGCTGAATGCGAGCATCCTGTGTTGAAGGTAGGTTTTGCATCATCTTCACTCGTTTACCTTGGGAAAAGAGTTCCTGCCTCAGGTCACTCACGCTGTCGAGCGCTGTGGCTCTGTCATACAGAACGCATGTGAATCTTTCTATCACACCAAACGCCTCTGAGTTGGCTTCCACTGACTTAAAGGGATGCTGTGTGAGGAAGATAAAACCCTCTGTCGCCGAAGAGTATGCCTTCCAAGCCTTCCACGATGTTTTCTTCCCCTCCCGCCAAACTGTGATGTGGTGTCTGAACCTGTGAAGGCATGGAAAAAAGGAAGTGCCCGTGACTTTGCTTCCCCTATCTGTTAACAGATGGAATTGATGTGGTAACGTCTAAATTGTTTTCCTTTACCAAATGTCACCCATAGCTGGATAGCAGGATGAGGAGTTATCAGCTCAAAGAAGATGCCGACCAGGATCACCACGACATCTGTGTCCACTGTGCTGACCATAATATTAGTTGCTCCCTTTCGCGCAGTGTCCTGGACATGCAGACAAACTCTAGAGTCAGCTTCCTCGTGGTTCGCGGCTGGCATCGGGTCTTTGCTGTCTTTCGACACTACTGATTGGCCAGAGGTTACATAAATTTCTTGGTCATCTTGGTAGTCACAGGCAGCTACCATCGCTGTCAACAGGGCGAAGAGTTCTTCCTTATTCTTGGAATCCCGTAGGAAGGAAGCGAAATTCACTGGCAGTTTTGTCTGGCTTGACACCTTCCTCCTTGCTCCCTTCCCTCTCTTCTCTCTGGCGGCCTCCTTGAGACTGTCAGGCTTGTATGTGTCCCAAACCACATCGATTCTTGTGCAGTTCTGAAGCTGCCTCTTGGCCCAGGGTAAGAATACCAAAGTACTGTTCTCTCCAAATGTTGTTGCATCTCCTTTTGGCAGTGCATGCACAACCGCAGCTCCATCAAACATTTTGGCATCAACAGAAGGAGCATCTAGGTCATTATTTGGATGCAAAAAATCCAGTAACTCGGATTTACAGCTGGGTGGACGGAGTTTGCTGTCTGATAAGTATGGATTAGTGTTACATGCAGCAGGCGGAAGAGTGGTCGGTGCCCTGCAGATACCAGAGTTGGAGGCGGTTGGAAACTGAAAAATACTGATGCTTGTCCCATGGAAGAATCCTTGAGCAGTAGTTGCCGTTATGGTCGATGTTGTCGAGAGCACCGACTGTGAAGATTCCTCCTCAAACTTGAATGAAACAGACCAAATCCTCATCTGAGCAGCTGTTGTGATTCAATCCTCCACTTCCAAAACATGTTCATAGCTGACACTGATGCCAAGGTCATAGAGCTGAGTCACGAGTTTCTTGCTCCGTGTGAGGGTATCTAAGCCTATATACAGGAGATGTGGAGGTTCGCGATCCTTTGTGTGGCGCATCTTGACTGTACTGGAAGGTTTCTCTTTAGAGTTGAAGAGGATTAGCTGGCATATGGTCAGGCATATATGGTCTGATCCTTGATGTTGGAACCATAGAGTTGCATTGTCACTATACAGATTTGAGACTAGTTGGGGTACTGAGCGCTCTTCACAGTCTGAGTCAAAGGTGCCAGAGAAGTGAAAAGAATCTCCATCAGACATCTCTTTTCTCACAATTTTGGAAATACGTATCATCGAAAGAGATTCTTGTTCAAAGTCACGTGATTCCATGGCTTCCTTCAACAGTTTTCGCAGCCCCTCGTTGAAAACTAGGAGCGTGCTCCTTCCATCAGACTGCTCCTGACAATCAGTCAGAAAGTGTGTCTGGAGCTTCTTCTTGAGCTGGGACTTGTTGATGGTCTTCCCAAATCCCAGAATCCCGAGACGCTCTTCATACAGTTTATGTCACTCAGAAAGTTTGAACATGTAGTTTCCTTCTTCAACACTGCCTTCGACGTAGAAAACTAATTCTGCAAACACACGTGAATCTATCATTTTGTCAGAGATATCAGATGGCATGGCCCGGCTTTTTCTCTCCATACTTCTATAGCGATTCGTGTAGGCTGTCAGATATTTATTATGATATTTATCTTCAATAGCTACTGAAGCTCCTCCGGCAATCCGTGACAATAGTTCTGTATCTTGTAGCTGAGCAGCCATCTCCCTCAGACTCTTGTCTAGCGTCAACATTGAGCAATTATGCATCATTCCGTGAGCGTGCATGCAGAAGATACATTGTTCACTGGACGTACTGTTAGCAGATGCTCCGACTGATTGGCACTTAGACTTTCGTTCGCCAGAATCAGTCAGACTTTTACGCTTGCTTTTTTGTCGCTTTCTCGTTCTTTCGAGTTTGGAGCTAGCAAATTTCAGCTGACATGCCTTGTGCCACTTAGCACGGTTTTCCAAAACTTCAGCAGAACTGTCACATCCTACAAAATATAAAAAGTTCCCTATAGCCCTGTACATCCCTCAGAAAATCATCATAGCATTTCAGTGCTTCCTCATTAGGCTTATCTGCTGGACACTTCAAATTGCCCTTTCCACAAATAATACAAGTTTCCCAATTCATTACGTCTTGTTCAGATTCACACTTTCGTTTCTCACTCATGTCTGAATATCAGAGGAGATTGCATTCCTTTATCTGAAACCTGCAAAACAGAGAAGAAAATGTGAAATTTTAAGATTTTTGTCATAGTTTTCATCTCATACAACACGAAGTTATGACCTAATCGCATTATTTATTGTGTTAAATGATTTCGACTGGCACTATCTGGAATTCTGGACCACAAAACATTTATTTAGACAGTTTAATAAACATTCTAGACCAAATATAAGCAGAAAGATGGGTAATGGTTTGTTGTACGGATATGTTGGCCGCCATCTTGGATTTTTCGAAAAGTAGGTCACTCAAACCGGGCACCACCATTAAAAATGTTTCTGTATGATGTGTACATTGACTGTGCCAAGTTTGGCGCTTTAATCCAGTATGTCACGATCTCACTAAATGGCGCTAAGCCACTAGACTAATTGCAGATACCTCCAAAACACTCATCTTTAGAAGTATGTAAAGGCTAAATTCACCAGCAATTTTGAAACGGAGAGTGAGGCTTATTCGGCAATCTTCGGCAATGTCCGATCGTCTCCGGTAATCCCCGGCAATCGTCGGCAATGTTCAGTCATCTCCAGCAATCTACGGGAATCTTCGGTCATCTTCGGCCATGTCCGGTCATCTCTGGTAATCTCCAGATGGGGTATTTTGGAGGAAAAAATAAGAATGGTCACTTCCTGTCACATGTACGTCCAAGGGGCATTTCCGGTGACGTCATCTTCGCTTCAAAAGGTCAACGCTCAAATCCGGTGACGTCACATCCAGGTCAAAGATCACTTCCGGGTCAAAGGTCACATCCGGTTCAAAGCTCACATTCGGTGACGTCATTTCCGGGTCATAAATCATTTCCGGTCACGTCACATCCGGAATGACGGCATAACGCAAAGTTCACCACATGATGGGTATACATACAGGGGTTAGTGACAGTGTGAGACATTCGTCGCGCGTCATTCACTCCGCCATGCCGCGAGTTCTACAAGCCGTCCTTTCCCTACACCCGAGGAGGGGTTACACGTCTATGAGGATAAAGTCACCATTCCGAAAGACCGGGATGTGTGTTGGTAGGGTTCGGAGTCCACATTGAATAGGTTACCCTTCATCGTGACGGACCAAATTTAAACGGGAGCGGTGAACTCGAAAGTGACCTCATCCACATCGAGAACGCCATCTACGTACACTGTGGACCGTTCTTCGCACGTCAGGGACGTTACCAGGACTCGGCCAGAAGTAACACCATAAACCATGACCAGCTGCTTGCACCAGACGAGCGGTCAGCCGTCCAGTGGGCCTTGTCTCGTGCCATTGAAGACGCACTAGCCGAGCCCATTGAGCAAATGATCAAACGCGTCAAGGAGGAAGAAGACAGAGACTCTCCGGTACTCACCTCCATGACCTACAAAGATGTCCTGGATAAACTAAACACCCGTAGTCCACCGTCAGAGGACGACGACGCCATAGATAATTCGGCAAGGCTCGGTCAAACCAGGATGTACACAACGGTGGTAGAACCCGATGAATCCCTTCAGAAAAGAACATCGACCTCGTTATAAATACACGATACACTCTGGGTATCAATCATCACGATGAATCGCTGGGAGAAGGTGTTGGACAACTTATACTACAGTCCTGACAGTCCAACTGTCTATAGTACATCGTCTGCCCTTTATCGAGCCGCTAATCCCCAAGGCATTCGTCCATCGCAAGTCCGAGATTGGCTCAAACAACAAGACATCTATAGCTTCGAGGCGCCATTTTCTATGGATCCAAGTCATTGTTGGTGATATAGATGCTCAACGACAAGCGGATTTGGTCGATATGAGCGCCTTCGCCAAACACAACGATGGGAATCGGTATATCTTGACGTGCATCGATATCCTGTTGAAGTATGTGTGGGTCGCGCCTATCCGGACGAGAACTGGGGCGAATCTCGTAGCTGCCTTCAAGGAGAGCTTTCCAGCAATTTCTGAAAGCCCAGAAGTTATTCTTTTTTCCACACGTACAACGAAGCCAAGACTTCGGTCGTCGGAAGGGTCAACAGGACGTTCAAAGGCCGCATGCGCAAGCAATTTACGGCCAAGAATACACGACGGTACATCGATGTCCTCCCGAAACTTGTGACTGGTTACAATCGAGCATATCACCGGAGTATTCAGAGAGCCCCCATCGCCGCTACCGATCGCAACGAAGCCAAAATCTGGCGTATCTTGTACACCATGCAACTCCAACCACGATCGAAGAAGGTGTTCAAGATCGGGGACCCTGTACGGATCAATAAAATAAAGGGTAAGTTCGAGAAGAGTTACCTTCCTAACTGGAGCGATGAGCACTTCGTTGTCAAACGCCGTATACCCCGACAACCGCGAGTAAATGAACTGGGGCGCCTTTGCAAGGGACGTTTTACGAGCAAGAATTACAGCTCGTGGTGAAAACAAAGCAAGACTACTACACTGAAAGGCTGGCCCAGTTCGTTCAATTCCTGAGTCGCGGCCAACCAGACAAAAATGGCTATAAAACCAGAAACCACTGCCGTCATCCTTTATTCCACGCCCGACCATGAACAGAGTACCATGGATAAAGCGTCTCTGAACACAGCGTCTCCCAAAAACGCGCAATGCACAAGTAGGCTTCTTAGTGACATTGCTAACCCCGTTCGGCATTTTGTACGGAGGTATATTTTACAACGTAGCCTATCTCAGCGCACTACTTATCCACCTAGGACACCAGCCGCAAGTGCCAGTCAGACGAATCTGCAGACCACCCCTACGCCAGGCAAACCTCATCCAGCGATCGGCACACCGAGTACACAGTTCAGGTCAACATCGGGCTCTACACCAAGTATTACAGCGCCCACTACGTATACGACCATCCGCAGTGAACCCCCGAACGTGTCGACAACGGTACCAAATCTCGACGCACCGACGACTCCGGTTCACTCTTACCAAATTTGCAAGAGCGGGTTACCACGACAACGAATACACCTGCAATACGGATACGGGCTCGGGCAAGACGCACTTGGTCCAGAAACTCGTTCAACACGCCGACAGCATGATTACCTCACCCATTGCCCGGGTCGTATGGCGTTACGGAGAATGGCAATCGGCGTATGCAACAATGTCCCATATCACGTTCGTGGAAGGCCTACCCAACATGGCCGATTTGGAAACGGACACCTTGGTGGTGGTCGATAATCTCATGCCAGAGACGGATGCGCGGGTCACCCAGCTCTTTACCAGAGGCAGTGATCATCGGCCGCTCAACCTCATCTACAGTGTGCCGAATCTGTTCAGTATAAACAAAGAACATCGGAACATCAGTTTGAATACCCACTACCTGGTGGTGTTTAAAAATCCGAGAGATATCACTCAACTGCGGCACCGGGCGAGACAGATGTACTCAGTTTGCATTGGATGTCATTAACCATGCGACAACCACTCAATACGGGTATATGCTCTTGGACCTGAAGCAAGGCACACCCGACCACGTTCCACTATGGAACGGTATCTTTCTCGGAGAGCCCACCTCCCCACATGTACGTGCCAGAATAATGAAAATACACCAACAGTGGATCCCCCAGCTGGACCGTGTATGTGATGATAATAACAATTTCAAACACACCATCACTGTTTATGTTGTCTCTG
This sequence comes from Hanleya hanleyi, assembly GCA_036873755.1. Lineage (NCBI taxonomy): Eukaryota > Metazoa > Mollusca > Polyplacophora > Lepidopleurida > Hanleyidae > Hanleya > Hanleya hanleyi. The sequence goes on along the minus strand of JAVTVY010050032.1, from coordinate 2,770 downwards.
TAGTCAACTAATAAAAAGGGTAGAGCTGTGGGTTCCAGCATTAATTGAGTAGGAAGTCTGCTCCAGTACGGAAGCATGCTCCGACCCTCAGTGCCTTGAAGACCGCCCCATCCGACTTGGTCCGGACTGTTGTACGTGGCGAGGACACCGCCATCGTGTGCTGTCTCTGTGAGATCGGACTCAATATCTTAAAAGGAAGCTTGCCACTGACTTCGGCTCAGAAGACCAAGTTGGCCAAGCATAAGACAGGTATTCTCTCGCGTCGACTTTATGACAAAAGACATGGTTACAGTTTTGACATCGTAAACTATCCCTTTCTGGACAGTAATATTCCAGTGGGACCTGCATATGGCGTACACATATCTCGCTTAGTAGAATTTCCTAGATCCTGTGTTAAATGAGACGATTTTAATCAACGTCACAAAACATTGTTACAGAAACTTGTAAAACAGGGCTATACCACCAAGTCCCTCCACTCAAAGTTTCTCAAATTTGGCGATACATATCGCATACTGATACCAAAATACGAGCGTAGCGTGCAAGATCTATGGCGTTACGTTTTCTAGCTTGTTTCTAATTCCGCTTAACCCGGGGCTAGGGGCCGTATGAACCCATGTACTTCAAGATCCTCATGGTGCTCATATGAACAGTCTCAATCAAAGCTTGACTGAGATGCATCATTCTCTAGATGACGAATTTACAACGAATATTATGGATCACAATACTGATCAGCGATATGGATTTGATATTTTTGGAACATCATGATGTCTTGCCGGCATCAATGCAAACTGTTGACCGATTCTTTCTTGCAGGAAACTAGCCTATGTTTATGTATACTATGATTGTCTTTTTGAATTTTGTGCTAATACTGTCATATAGAATACGGAATAGGTCTTTGGATTATGGACGCGGATATTCTTTAATGGATGACGGCTGAATTATGACTGACGGACCAGACGCTTGTAACCCGAATCCCGGTGCAAAAGTGAGTCCCGCGAACACAGAAGAAAAACATCTTACAGAAAGGCGGGCTTCTCGGAGCAGTTTTAGCGCCGTTGGCTGCCTCTGTGCTGAGTCCATTACTCGGTGGACTCTTCGGTCATCAATCAACCGCACTAAAGAAATGGCCCTGGTGGGCCCACGCCTGTTTAAAAAATCCAATCGCAGTATCCCATCCCACCTATGGTGAAGACGGGCAACTCATTCGATCACGAGATGTAACAGATTCTGCAGCGCCCGGTGTTAAGCTACAGTGAAAAAGTACAACAGTACAATCAGACGCTTCAACGCTACACCACTTTCATGGAGCAAGACAAGGCCCCTGAATCAAGCCTAGCGTCAGTCGCACAGCCAGCGCAACGCGTGCAGCCAACACCACTTGTCCCACAACGGCCATTACCAGGAGTTCTACCCACAGCCCCACAGTGGGTGAAAGACGAGGTCATACAGACTACCCACGTCGTCCAAGAAACAATCTGGCCTGGTATTACAGCGAGTGAAAGACAATCACATGACCTGGAATGATAAAGGCGAACTACTAGTACAGAACCAGGTGGCCCCCGGTACCCACATGACTGATTTAATGAACGACTTGATGCGTCAACGCAGGTCACACACGGATCCTCTGGGATGGGAGTTGTTTGCCCGAAGCTTGAAAGACATGCATGTTCCACAAGAATTGGTGAGGAATCCCCAGAGCTGGGCCTGGATGCCGCGTGACATCGAAGAGCAATCTCCGGAACACGCACCAATCAAGTCACAACGACAGACTCGTCTTCCATGGACTTAGGAAGCCGAGTGGAAACCGGAGTCAGCACCCAAAACAACACAACGGATACGCTCCTACGGAAAGCTTTAACACGCTTTAAAACACCACCCTTGGTCACGACACCCCACTCCTCCGTTTTCCTGACATGTAAGAAGTCACCCCGACGATCACGATGCCGAGAACAAGCCCTCAAGTCCTGGAAACACTATTAACACCAACAGAGGTAGCAGGAAGGCTCAGCCTACATGTTTTACCTCACACTGCTCAGTAATAGCTCGGCTGCGGTGTTTTCCAACAACATCTTAGCCCATTTTGTCACGCAGCTGCCACATCACTTAAAACTACCCGGAAGATGGGAGTGTGGCCTAGTGGATATTCAGTACCCGTACACGTGGTAAAACGCCCAACATGACACGGTGTGGTACGAAATCGTGTATATAACTTCACTCTTCTCGAAGGCCAGTACCCTACACCCAAAATATTCATCCAGGCGTTGCGGAACCTCATCAAGAGCTCGAACGCGGGAGGAATCAATATCTTCCTGTTTGCGAACATGGTCCACATGGAGTACCGCGAGTGGAACCACAAGTTCCTGATCATCCTCCAGACCAATGTGACAGTACGTTTCAGCAAGACGCTGAAGGAGCTGTTTGCACTGGAGACGGATAACTATGTCGGGCCCAGTCGACTCGAGGGGAAGACGGTGCTGGGTCTCAAACCTACCAGGCCTTGGGGTGGACCAATCTTTCTGCGCTATCTCCGGAACGACAAAAAAATGAGAGCTGACACTCCGTGACTTTATAGACTTATCATATTGGGGTCATTTTGAGTCTATTTGTATAACCTCCCAATCGAGAATTATGTGTAAATTCAAGATGGCACCCACTTGGGGTACCAGAAAAATGATGTTTTCGTCATTTTCTTCTAAATTTCTGCTTTTCCGCAATGAAAAGTGGGTAAAAACTATTTTCGTTCACATCACATTAATATTTACTAATTTAT